>PITA01019136.1:13117-38537 GCA_004023965.1 Spilogale gracilis | reverse complement strand
GATTTATTTATTTATTTGACAGAGAGAGAGAGAGAGAGAGAGAGAGAGAGAGAGAGAGCAATCACAAGTAGGCAGAGAGGCATGCGGGCCTCGATCCCAGGACCCTGAGATCATGACATGAGCTGAAAGCAGAGGCTTTAACCCACTAAGCCACCCAGGTGCCCACTTTCTTTCTTTCTTTCTCTCCTTCTTCCTTCCTTCCTTTCTTTTTTTATTATGTTCAGTTAGCCACTGTATAGTACATTATTAGTTTTTGGTGTAGTGTTCAATGATTCATTAGTTGTGCATACACCCAGTGCTCATCACAACATGTGCCCTCCTTAGTACCCATCACCCGGCTCCCCTCTCCCTCCACCCCCCTCCCCTCTGAAACCCTCAGTTTCCCCAGAATCTGTAGTCTCTCATGGTTTGTCTCCCTCTTTGATTTCTCCCCTTTCAGTTTTCCCTCCCTTCCCCTATGGTCCTCTGTGCCATTACTTATGTTCCACATCTGAGTGAAACCATACCATAATTGTCTTTCTCTGCTTGACTTATTTCACTTAGCATAATCCTTTCCAGTTCCATTCATATGATACAAATGGTGGGTATTCATCTTTTCTGATGGCTGAGTAATATTACATTGTATATGGACCACATGTTCTTTATCCCTTCATCTGTTGAAGGACATCTTGGCTCTTTGCACAGTTTGGCTATTGTGGACGTTGCTGCTATGAACATTGGGGTGCATGTACCCCTTCTTTTCACTAAATCTGTATCTTTGGGATAAATACCTAGTAGTACATTGCTGGGTCATAAGGTAGCTCTATTTTTTAACATTTGAGGAACCTCCATATTGTTTTCCAGAGTGGCTGTACCAGCTTGCATTCCCACCAACAGTTTAAGAGGATTCCCCTTTCTCCACATCCTTGCCAACATTTGCTGTTTGCTGGCTTATTAATTTTTGCTATACTAACTGGTGTTAAGGTGGTATCTAATCGTGGTTTTGATTTGTATTTTCCTGATGGCTAGTGATGTTGAGCATTTTTTCATGTGTCTGTTAGCCATTTGTATGTCTTCTTTGGAGAAGTGTCTGTTCATGTCTTCTGCTCATTTCTTGATTGGATTATTTGCTTTTGAGTGTTCAGTTTGAGAAGTTCTTCATAGATCTTCGATGCCAGCCCTTTATCTGTAATGCCATTTGCAAATATCTTCTCCCATTCCATGGGTTGCCTCTTAGTTTTGTTTACTGTTTCCTTTGTGGTGCAGAACCTTTTTATCCTGATGAAGTTACAAAATGAGGATTTCTAATTAGGTTTTGTGTGGGTCTCACAGAAAAAACAATCAGAACGTGCACTGCCAAGCCTTAATAGAGAGAGCAAAGGTCTCAGTGCCTGCCCCTGTAAGAAGTAACTCTGTGACTTAGTTAAGGTACTTGACACAAAGAGGGGCCCATATTAGAAACTGGCTCAGAGTCCTGCACAGTTGGGAAAAGTTACATTTGCAGAACTAGAGGAGGGCTAGAGGAGAAAAAGGCCTTTGCTCTGAAACCCATTTTGAAGTATTCAAATAGAATAAAATATAAGAAGGAAGAGTGTCAAATGAGGAATGGATACCAGGAGAGTGAGTTCTGTTCTTCCTGGTACTTTGTCTTGTGTATCCCTTTGTGGTGCTTCAGCTGCCTGAATTACTCAATGAGGAAGAGGGGCCTGGAGCATTAGAATCAGGATCCAGGGGCACTAGTGCTGTCTTAAAGGACTTAGCCTGTAGCAAATGCTTCAGTCCATCCCTGCTTACCATTATACTGATTTTGTGCTTTTATGACTTTTAGTGCTTTAGTGATTTCATTTTTCCTTTTTAAATTTTGCTTTTTTCCACCCCAGAAATTCCAGAAGACAGAGTTCTGCTTTATTTTGAATAAAAGTGCTTTTAAATTTTTATTAGGGTAAGAAATAGCTGTGGCTGGCTGGGTAGGTGAGAGATTTTCATAAAAAAATGCAGGTGAAAAGTGGTGTCTAAATTATGATTTTAAAAATTTCTATGATTAGAATAAGGTCACTTGTTTGAAACATTTATAATTTCTATAAGCAATATCCTTTCCAGGAGAAGCAAGGAAGATAGTTCTTCACTTTAGATATTTTACTTTGGAGTCACACAACAATTCTCAGAGGGAAAACTGGAGGAAAAGACAATCATGGCATGGTGTGTTGTTTCTGTTTAGAGGTTGGGCAAGGCCATTCCAGACCTAGAATTCAGAGTTTCACAAACAATAGGCCCAAAGTTGTACAGAATACCTGAAGATTAAATTTAGCTGTCAAATGTAGGTCAAACATCTAAGCCAAAATTTCTCATCCTTAACACTACTAATATTTTGGGTTAAATAATTTTTTGTTGTGGGTGGCTGATCTGTGAATTGTAGGTTGTGAATGACAGTAGCACAATCCTCTCAGTCCCCTTCCTTACCCTCTGCCCAAGTCATGACAATCAGAATATATATATGTGTTGCCAAATGAGACTCTGGAGAGTAGGGTACCCTCCCTTCACACATTGAGAATCGCTGGCCTAAACAATATGAATAGACCATGGCAGGAAGAATAGAAATGTTATATTGTCCTATGTTTGCTTTCCTGAGGAATCAATTACTTACAACATACATTCTAATTATATAAGACTAAAGTTCAGAGACTACCTTCCAGATGTTAACTGAGGATGAAGGAACCAGCCCATCCTTTCTCCTTTCATGTGTAGTTTTTTTTCCACAAAGCTCAAAAGATAAATGGCTTAATATGACCTAGGTAAGAAAAACCTTATGTTCCAAGATCTTTCATGAACAGATAATGTATAGCTCACAAGGGTTATATCATAAAATTTATACCTGCTCCACTTCAGGGGAGATTAAATAGATGTACTTTTCTCTATTTCTTCCACATAACTAAGTACATTGTATATAAGACAAATATGAGAGTACTCCAAAAGGTGAAGAGAGGAAGACAGATTGACTGGGGACTTTGGGTTCCAAGGAATCACATGCTGATGCTTCCTTGGGCTTTCTTGTCTGTCTCATATCCTCTAGACTTGGAGATAAAGAAGCTGGCAAATGAGGAATGCCAATGGATGCAGAAAAAGCTCCAGCAAAAGGCAGCTGTCTTTAGCCAAGGGAACAAGAAAGGAGCAGACTAGAAGGACAAAACTTTGAGACAAAAACTGTGCTACTCAAGCCAGAAACAGCAAGAAAAAAATCTTGGCCCCATCCCCACTTCCCACCAGCCACGGCTGAATGGGGATCCTGAAATGTCAGTCTCACTGGACCATAACAAGTTACCCCAACCTTCTCCTCACTGAGGTGGTGTCAGTGGCAAGTTAAGACTTTCAACACTGCTCAGCAGTAAAGAGGCTACCCTCTCCACTTTCCCTGTGTCACTGGAGGACATGTGAGGAACAGTAATGAGTTACTCCTATCCCCTTTTTTTGGGGGATGGTGTTAGTAGAGACCTAGTGGGAGCCCTACTCCCACTCAGCAATAACAAGGAAACCCCCATTCCTGGTGTCAACAGAGGCCAAGTTGGAACTTGGACTACTACTCCTACTTGGCAATAATGCCCTCCCCCAACTACCCCTACTAGAGTAATGCCATAGGAAGTCAGCTAAAATAGGAAGTTTAAATGAGATCTAGCCTCTCAGAATACTCAAATGTCTAGGTTTCAGTAGAAAATAATTTGTCATACTAAGAACCAGGAATATCTTGACTTGAAAGAAAAAGAGATTCTTAATAGATGCCAGCATTGAAATGACAGAGATGTTAAAATTATCTGACAAAGATTTTAAAATGGCCCCAAAAGGAATGCTCCAGTGAGCAATTATGAGCACACTTGAAACAGTGAAAAAGTAGAGGTAGCAGAGAAATAGAAAGTCTTAGTAAAGAAATTAAAGATACAAAGAGGAACCAAAAGACAACATTTAAAAAAATTAGTTATTTATTTTCAGTATTTCAAAATTCATTGTTTATGCCCCATACCCAGTGCTCCATGCAATACATGCCCTCAGTACCCACCACCAGGCCCACCCATCCCCCTACCCCCTCCCCTCCAAGACTCTCAGTTTTTTTCTGAGTCCAAAGAATCCAAAAGAAATTTTTAAAGATTTTATTTATTTGAGAAAGAGAGAGAGGGTTACCGTGTGCATGTGAACAGGGGAAGGGGTAAAAGGGGAGGGAGAGGAAGAGGAAAAGAATCCCAAATAGACTGTGCTCTGAGCATGGAGTCTAGTGCTGGGCTCGATTTAACAATGCAGAGATCATGATCTGAGCTGAAACCAAGAGTCAGACTGAGCTACCCAGGTGGCAGATCAAAGGAAATTTTTAGAACTAAAAATACAATAAATGAAATAAAACCCCAGTCGATGGGTAAACAGCTGAATGAGGACAAAGGAAAGAAACGGTGAGTTTGAAGATGGAACAATATAAACTACTTAATCTGAACAACAGAGACAATAGATTGAGGAAAAAAATGTATGCAACCTGAGAGACCTATGGGGCTATCACAAAAGATCAAACTTTATGTCATCGAGGTTCTGGAAGTTGAGTGAACCCCAAACCAAAGAAACCCAAATAACCCACACCAAAATAGACTAGTCAAACTTCTGAAAATTAAAGAAAACAATAAAGTCTTTAAAGCAGTGAGATACAGTGTGTTACCTATGGAGGAAAACAATCTGAATGAAAATGGATTTCTCATTAGAAACCATGGAGGCCAGAAGCAATAGGCACAGTATTTTTCAAGTGCTGAAAGAAAAGCACTGTATATCCAGAATTCTGTATCCAGTATCTGTATATCCAGAATTCTGTATCTTGTATGAAATTATTTTTTATTATTCTTCAAGAATTGAAGGGGAAATTAAGACGTTCTCAGAAGATTTGTCAATAGCAGTCCTACCTTAAAGAATGGCTAAAATTAATTCTCTAAAAAGAAAGGAAATTATTAGAAAAAAGGACACCAGGAAGGAATAACACAATCAACAAAAACTGTGGCTAAATACAACAGATTTCCCTCCCTCTCAAGCTTTTAAATTCTGTTTGGTGCTAAAATTATAACACTGTCTGATGTGGTTCTAAGTATATGTAGAAGAAATTTAATTTAAAACAATTATAAACAGGGGAGGGGAAATAGACATAAAGGGAGATAATACTTCTATGCTTCACTCTAACTGGAAAATGACAAAACCAGTAGACTGTGGTTAAGTTATATATAAATATAATATAATGCCTAGAGCAGTGACTTAAAAAAACTATACAGAGTCACTCAAAAAAAACACTATAGATACATCAAAATAGAATTATAAAAACTGTTAAGTCACAGGAAGGCAGGTAAAAAACAAATGAAAAACAGAAAAAAGAAAAATAATAAAGTGACAGCTTTAAATACTAGTATATCAATAACTACATTAAATATAAATTATTTAATACACCAATTGAAAGACAAAAATTGGCAAGTGATTACATACATAATCCAACTATATATTGTCTACAAGAAATTTATTTCCAATATAATGATATAGGCAGTTTGAAAAGAAAAGATAGGAACACCTGGGTGGCTCAGTTGGTTAAGCGACTGCCTTCGGCTCAGGGCACGATCCTGGAGACCTGGGATCAAGTCCCACATTGGGCTCCCTGCTGGGCGGGAAGCCTGTTTCTCCCTCTCTCACTCCCACTGCTTGTGTTCCCTCTCTCGCTATGTCTCTCTCTGTCAAATAAATAAATAAAATCTTTAAAAAAAAAGAAAAGAAAAGATAAAAAAATCATGCACACATTAATTAAAAGTAAGCTGGAGTGGCTCTTTTAAGTTCAGATAAAGTAGACTTCAGAACAAAGAAAGTTACCAGAGACAAAGAGGGGATTACAGTATGGTAAAAGGGTCAATCCACCAAGAAAACAAAGCAATCCTAAATGTGTATGTACCAAATGATAAAGCTGAAACATACGTGAAATAAAAACTGAAAGGAGAAATAGGAAAATCTACAATTATAGTTGAAGTCTTCAAGATCCTTCTTTTAACAATTGGTAGAAAAACTAGATAGAAATTCCCCAAGAAAATAGAGGAACTCAACAATACTATTGCCATCAGGATCTACTCAATATTTACAGAACACTGCACCCAACAAAAACAGAATATGCATTCTTGTTAGCTGCCCATGGAACATATACCAAGACCATATCCAGATCACAGAAATGAACTCCAATATGTTGAAAAGAACTCAAGTTATACAAAGTGTCTTCTCTGACCGTGATGGAACAAAAATAGAAATGTAAATGGATATATTAATCAGCAATAAAAAGAAATCAAGTATTTCTTCATTAAAAATGAATTATTTCTTCATTAAAAGAAATGAGGTATTGATACCTGCAGCAACTTGGATGAATCTCCAGAAAATTATACTGAGGCAATAAATAAACCAACAACAAAAAAATCAACCAAAAAAACCCTCCAACAACAAAAAAGAAAAACAATCTCTAACATTCGATACTGTAAAATTCCACTTATATAACATTCTTAGAAGGACAGAATTATAGGAATGGAGAATAGAATTGTGGTTGCCAGGGATTAAGGACAGGCTTGGGGTAGGAGAAGGTGGGACGTAAGTGTTCATAGCTTGAGAAAGGCAAGATGAGAAATTCTTGTGGTGATGGAAATGTGTGTATCTTTTTTTTTTTTTTTTAAGATTTTACTTATTTATTTGACAGAGAAATAGAGCATAAGTAGAGCAGCAGGCAGAGGGAGAGGGAGAAGCAGGTTCTCTGCTGTGCAGGGAGCCCGATGCAAGGCTCGATTCCAGGACCCCGGGATCATGACCTGAGCCGAAGGCAGCCGCTTAACGGACTGAGCCACCCAGGTGCCTCTGGAAATGTGTGTATCTTGACTGTGTTGGTGTCAGTGTTTGGTCGTGATATTGCATTATAGTTTTGCAACATATTACCATGGGGGCAAAGCAGATGAAGAGTATTTAGGATATTTCTGTATTATTTGCAACAGTGAATATGAGTCTGCAATTATCTCAAAATAAAAACTTCAAAATGTTATCACATTCTTTATAAAAATGTGTTTCTTTTTAGTTATAAGAAGAAACACAAGGAAACAATATATTCCCTTCTAAGCCCTCATTAGCTCCCTATAGTAACCAATGCTTATTGTTGTTTATCCTTCTACACTTATCTTAATATTTTAGTACAAATGTGTATACATAAATGCACAGAGAGTTTTTTTTTTGCAAAGATAAGGCCATACGGTATACATTATTCTGCCATATATTCTGTGACATATATTAATATGTATAGCTTCTAAGTTCCTTTGAAGAGCTGTTTATTATTTCATAATATTTAAATATTTTCTTGGCTCTTTGCTTTTCAAATTTCATCTTTCTCTATCCTAGGAATAAATTTTTGTTCATTGGAGGTATAAATTAGGGAACCTACCAGGATCTGGGCCAAGAAAAGCAATTTATATTGTTCGAATGACATACTACAATTGGGAGGGACTAGTTTGGACAAATCTTTTCTATTCAAAATGACAGACACGTTTATAACATTTTTCTCTTACACATTCCCTTTGTGCAGTCCTTTTTGTCCTCATAGACATAACAGCTTAAGCTAGTACAAATGAAATAATGATTAAGAAGTTTCTTGATTTACACCTTTTTTTTTTCTGTGAAGTTTTAAAATCTCAGATAACATTTGGGTACTTTCTTTTTTTTTTTTTTTTTTAAATTTGACAGAGAGATCACAAGTAGGCAGAGAGGCAGGCAGAGAAAGAGGAAGAAGCAGGCTCCCTGCTGAGCAGAGAGCCAGATTCGGGCCTTGATCCCAGGACCCTGAGATCATGACCTGAGCCGAAGGCAGAGGCTTTAACCCACTGAGCCACCCAGGCGCCCGGGTACTTTCAATAAATACCAAATGCTTATGTATTTACTTTACATTCATTTTTAGAAGATGGAAAATACTGTGTTAGTTTTTGAAGGAAAATTCCTATTCCTTTAGTCAGCTTGATTATAGTAATGATTTTGAACCAAGTTAGAAGTTATTCCTTCAAAATAAACTTATTCTTTCTGGATGTAAGTGCAGTTTATTTTCCATGAGGATTTTCTTTCAAGATTGAAATATGAAGTTATTTGAAAAATGAAATGCTAATTTATTATAGAATTCAGGTGTTATTTTCTGATTCTTAGCACCGATGCCTCTCAGCAATAATTTTTTCTTTTGCCTGTTTGTATAATAATGTCCCTTCATTTAGACCATACAGGACAAATGCATTTGAATCTTGAAAGTGATCCATTTTCACATATGTAGGAGATGTAAGGAAAAGTGAAAAAGTTTTAAATGTTGACAAAATAATTGCCTTTTCTTGCTATTTCAGGTGTAATTATTTGGATATTTAGGATAAGAGCTTTTCCCCTCTGTAGATTGTTATTTCTTATTTCTTTTTTTTAAAAGATTTTATTTATTTATTTGACAGAGACAGAGATCACAAATAGGCAGAGTAGGCAGAGAGGCAGGCGGAGAAAGAGGAGGAAGCAGGCTTCCCGCTGAGCAGAGAGCCCGATGTGGGACTTGATCCCAGGACCCTGAGATCATGACCTGAGCCGAAGGCAGAGGCCTAACCCTCTGAGCCACCCAGGCACCCCTAGATTGTTATTTCAATACAAAACTCTATTTAAATTTTGATTTTCTAAAGTAGACCTTTTTAGTGCTTTAAAAATTAAAGACTGGCTCAAGGGCTTAGACTCTCTTTCAGTAGGAAGTGAAGTGGGCACTCTGATAAATTGCACATTTGAAATCCAGCACTAATTCCCACCTTAACACTGTAGAGTTTTTTTTTTTTTTTAAAGATTTTATTTATTTGACAGAGAGAGAGAGATCACAAGTAGGCAGAGAGGCAGGCAGAGAAAGCGGAGGAAACAGGCTCCCTGCTGAGCAGAGAGCCCAACTTGGGCAGGACCCTGAGATCATGACCTGAGCCGAAGGCAGAGTCCTCAACCCACTGAGCCACCCAGGTGCCCGAGTTTTATTTAATTTAATTTAATTTATTTATTTGATGGAGAGAAACACAGGTAGAGAGGGAACACAAGTAAGGGGAGTGAGAGAGGGAGAAGCAGGTCTCCCGCTGAGCAGGGAGCCCGATGCAGGGCTCCATCCTGGGACTCCAGGATCATGGCCTGGGCTGAAGGCAGATACTTAATGACTGAGTGATCCAGGAGCTCTGAGTTTTAGTCCACTTTAAGGGTAATTGTTATGATATCTTCAAGTCATGATTTCCATCTATTTAGTGTAAAATGAGAGGAAAGAGTTTATATAATTTTAAACAATTTTTTTTGTAAAATTTAATGTTTATATCAGAGCTTAGAATAATAATATGGCTGCTTTGATGGCAAATTGAGCCAACTGAATATCCCAGGTAGGTTATATGTTGACTTATCATACATGGAAGCCATTTATTTTTTATTACTGAAAAGTGTAGTATTTGGTTGTGATTTCAGTCCATAATTCTGTAGTTGTAAACAGCCTCAACCTGGACAGCTATATTCTTGGCAACCCTGTTTCAAAGCATAAACATCTGGGTTTTAAGGATGGGTAGATAAATAGTTTTGACAGTGAAATAAAAACCTTGAGAACTAGCAAACCACAATCATGTCTGAACATCTCTCATTCCAAATCAAGGCAGCCTAATACACTGTGTAGCACATTATCTAGTTGTACTGAATATATAGATTTCATTTGGGGGTATTATTTTATAAGTACCTGGTTTCCCTAGTCCCCTGCAAAGTGCACTGAATCTTGGTCCCATCATAGTGGAAAAGGATGGCTTGACAAAATCTGTCATATTTATTTTCTTTATGAGTTCTTATGAGCACAATAGAAAAAGGTTAAAGTTTTAGTTTATTGCATTGCAACTGGAAAGAATATATTCTCATTAGATTTTCTTTGACTTTTTTTTTAAGATTTTATTTATTTATTTGACAGAGAGATAGAGATCACAAGTAGGCAGAGGGGCAGGCAGAGAGAGAGGAGGAAGCAGGCTCCCTGCTGAGCAGAGAGCCCGACTTGGGCCTTGATCCCAGGACTCTGAGATCATGACCTGAGCTGAAGGCAGAGGCTTTAACCCACTGAGCCACCCAGGTGCCCTTTGACATGTTTTACTTTGTGCTTTTATTTTATGGAAAAGAACTTTTAGAGCCTTGGTGATGAAGTTTTCCATAGTGTTTCTTTACCCTCATTTTTCAGTAAAATAGTGTCTGGAACTCAAAGATAACCTAATTAACTATGTATTTTAGATAACAAAACTGAGACCCAGTGAGAGCAAGTGACTGTTGCAAGGCCATATATCTAATTAGCATAGTTGAGACGGGATCCCTTTTGTTCTTCTGACAGCCAGACCAGAATTGTTTTCATTCTTACTACGTCATGTTGATGTCGCTTCCTTTATGTCTTTCCCTGCATTGGTCCCTTCCTTTTTTCCTTCACTATCCAAAGTTCTAGACCCTAGGTATCCAGGATCTTTTTTTACCACGACTTCTCCCGTTTCAGATTTTTGTGATGATTGCATTAGTGGGAGGACCATCACACTCTCTTGTTCAGGAATGTTCACCCTGGTGACCTCTGAGCCCAGCACAGTTAGGTCAAGAACAAGGACTTGCTGCTCATAGAGTTCTGTGGCGATGGTAGAGAGGGTGACGTGGGACGGGGCTCAGAATGGGCGCCTACAATTCATATTGAGTCATAACATTAAAGGATAGAGGTGGGATGAATTACATGTACACACACACACACACACACACACACACACACACACAGATTGACCCACTTCTCCTTCATCTTATTAGCTATATTTTACTTATTTTATTTTTAAATCTTTGAGCTAGTCTCAACGTGAAAAATACCCTCAAACACTTTCTCTTCTTAGCCCAGTGGGCATAGGTGGAGTCCCCATCCTTTTGGGGAACTTTTCACATACTTGAAATTTTATTATCTGTGGTGGTTTGGGGTCTTATTGAGAACCTTTCACTTGAGAGAATGAAGTGTGTCAGTTGCCTTACCAGGAATTCCCATAAAAGCCAGGACCAAGAGCCAATGTTTTGGATATTATCTAAATAAGGATGTAGGATTTCCATGATCATGTGATTAAGAATTAATTGGCATACTGGTCATCAAATTTGACCAGTCTTGATAATAAGTAAAATCCCCTGCACCTTCTACCCTGTCTGCACGTTTTAAATTGGTAGTCTATCTTCTCTGTAGATCTCACAGATAATGCAGTAAATAAAATTCCTATTCTTTGCTTGGCTTACTGCAAATTTATTAGGCACACAAGAGAAGATTATAATAAAGCTAGACCTTATCATTTCAGCCAGATTTCCCCTCAAGAACATCTCCAGTCTCAAGCTCTTCATCTCTTAATCATTTGAAATAAGGTTCTGAAGAAATGAAAGATTGAGACAGCCGAGACACTTTTCATTGTTCTGATTTCATTATGCTGTTGAAACCTGCCTAGATGTACAATCTTTGACAATCAATTATTACTTTGGAAAGCGATTATTAAACAGTTCACTAAATTATGGTTTTTCATGCATGACTATTCTGTGGCTCTTTAGGGTTAAGTGAAAAAGCTTATTAAATATCCATTTACAATGGAATCTTTGAAAGCGCTAAATGGAATGCATGATTCATATAGGCTGTCACCGATATGATGCCGATTAGTTTAGCCAAATATCAAGTAACAAGGAAATGGGAGTAAGTAGCAGTCCTAACAGAACTTATTCTGGGCAGCTAATGGGTACAGATAATCAGAAAACCTTAAATAATAGTGACTTAGATAAGATGGAAGTTTATTTCTCCCTTGTGAAATGCCATGTAAAAGGTAGTATGGGACTGATATGGTGTTCTGCAGAGTCAAGAATCCTACCTGCTGTCTTATTGCTTCACTGACTTGTGACCCTCATTACCAAGGTCATCCCAAGGTCCAGCGTGGCTGCTGTGGCCATCGCATCTGCATTACATCTGGCAGGAAGGTGTAAATAAAATAAGGAAAGCATGTGCCTGAATTTGCCTGCCACTTCTATGTATCCTTCAATAGCCAAAATATAGCCACATGACCACAACTGGCTATGAAAGGATGAAAAATGAAGTCACTATTCTGGGCAGCTGTGTACCAAGATTCACATACTATTACTATGGAAGAGGGTAAGAGAGGTATTGGGGCAGTTTCTGTCATAGTCTCCATGTAGGATGCACCTTCTGTGGAGACTTTACCTTTCTGATTAAGTTTTATTGAGTACGTGCAGTGTTTAGCATTGTAGAAGGCACTAAGAATTTGTAGTTTTTATTTGTGGCCCAATTTTTAGCTTTAAGCAGTTAGGTAACAAGAGAACTAGCTGACAAAGAAAAGTGGTGGAGAAAGCCTTAGGAAAAATGGTGGAGAAAGCAGTTTGATGTTTGATGCCCTTGATAGGGCTTCTTGGTTTGTAATTTATTTGTTTCTTAAAATTATTCATCTGTGAGTTTTCTCATTCTTGCAGTTGGAGTTTATGCTTGCCTTATAATACTGTGAAAGTAAAATGATCTTAAATAAAACAACACATGTTAAATATACTGCATTTTTAGAAGATTTTTAGTATGTACTTCGACCTTGCCTTTCAGTAAGGTTGAACCACCTACATTCCTGCCAAGAGTGAGTGCCAATCTGTTTCCCACAGCCCACAGCCTTATTATGGTTTTGAATCCATGCTAATTTGAAAAGCCAGTGGCTTTCCAATACTTTTCAGTTGTGGGAACCTTTCTTCAAATGAAAAATTCAGTGAACTTTAAATACCCCAAGCATTTAGCATGGGATATTTAAATAGCATGGCAGCAGTATCTCAGTTGGGAATGAGGGACCTGGAACCTGCCTGCAGGATGGGGGCTCACATCAGCACACTCTTTGGCCGGGGAGACATTTGTCTTTCCATTCAGTTTTATTTATTACCAGACATGGGGAAACAGCAATAAACAAATGAAGTTCCTGCTTTCTTGGAGGTTACATTCTAGAGAGAGGAGGCAAAGAATAAATAAATCAGGAATGTCTCAGATGGGGATAGGTGACATAAAAATATAATGCTGGACAGGAGAGACAGACAGTGATGGTGTGGAGAGATATTTAAATCAGACGGTCAGGAAAGGACATTTGAGCCCAGGTCTTGAAAGATTGGAGCAAGCCATGCAACTCCTATAAAGGGAAAGATCACTCCAAGCACAGGGAAGAAACGTTGCGAATCTCCAAGGCAGGAATGTTCTTGTGGAGTTTGAGAAACAGAAAGGTGGAGGAGCAGGAGCTGTGGAGGGGGGTCTGGTAGGAGATAGAGTCAGAGAGGTAGCCCAGAGCCAGGTCAGCCAGGACAGTGGTTCCCAATACTACCAGACTCAGTGCTCCCTTCTTATTGTATATATATGGCATATATTTTGCCCCTTTGACTATCCTGAAATAAAATTCATAGATAATTATCATCTCCCAACCCACATAATGTCAAACATCAATATGATGCCCTATTTGTAACTTAAAGGAAAAATGAGAGTAATTTATAATTGAATCACAATTATAAACAACTACCCTGGAAGATACAATTAAGTTGTTAGATGCTTTTGTCTACCAATAATGAATGGGCTGTTGGTAGGAATATAAGCAGCTGTAATGTATAAGAAGGATGGGAAAATGAAAACACAGTGCAGGTGGCACTAGCATGCATGTTAGGATAAAAAATAGCAGATTAGACTTTTGTGTATATGATAAGAGAAAATGGGAAATGACAAGTGAAACAGGGATGCCTGCTAAGACCAATTAAGGACTTTTGAAATGGAGAAAATGACCTAAGCCTCTTTATAAGGATAGTGTCAAAATAAATCCCTGTTTCAACATGGAACAAAGTGAAAAAGTATCAACCCCGCCCCTCCCCTCCCATATCTTCCAACTTGAAATCTCAACATGTCAGCATACAATTCAGTCTCTGGAACTTAAAATGACCTTGGAAGCCATCTCCTTTGAATGATAATGAAACTACAAAAAAAAAATAGTAATCCAAGAAGATATGGAGAAATAGAGCTCTGTAAACGATCTGAGAGTCAGACAAAACTAAATGACTTTAATATGTAATTTTCATGACACATATATTATTATTTTGCTAAAACATTTAAAAATCACATACAATGGCAATAATATATTTAAAACTTTTCCTTTATAATATTCATTATTCCTGCGTTTCACAGGTGTCTGCTTTATTGTGTTTAGTTCTAAGTTAATGGCACAGATTTCATATGTCTGCTCTCCAAATCTGCATGCAGCTGCTACCAACACAGAGTGTTGTTGTGGGGCATGGACTGCTAGCACAGTTGTCTTGGTTGAACTGACACTCTAAAATAGTAAGGAACGCTTGCTGAATTTCCGAAGAAAACAAAGTGTAGTCTTCCCTCTGTTTACACAATAGTTGCATTCCTAGAAAATACAGTGTGGGTCAAATGAGGGGGAATATTTTATGTTTAAGTGTATAAAATGAAATTAGATTCTGGTCTCACACATTTGTAAAATGTCTTTCACCAATATGAACACCTTTTAAGACATTTTACATTCAACTGATGTGGGATATTTCTTTGTTTTATGGAACTGTCCCAGGATGTACAAGATGTCTAATACACCCTTGGTCCTTCCTTCCTTGCCCACTAAATAAATGCCAATAATACGTTCCTGTTGTAACAACCAGAAATGCTGCCCTCCCCACCCAGGCAAGTTCTGAGTGTTCCCTAGAGAGCAGTGCTATCCCTGCTGAGAATCACTGATGTGTCGTCTTGGAGCCCTGATAAAAACGTTGGATTTCACTCTGAGTGATGTGGAGGACATTGGAGGGTTTTGAGCAGAGGCATGGTGTGATTGGACCTTGTTTTAAAATTATCATCTACCTTCTGTGTGGACAATGGATTTTAGTGGAGGGAAGGAAGACCAATTAGGCACCTATTATGATAATCCAGGTGAGAGATGATGGTGACTTGGGCCAAATACAGTGATAAGGAGATGAGAAATAGTCTGATTCAGCATACATTTTGACGGTTGCTTATGAGTTGAGTGTGTGTGTGTGTGTGTGTGTAGAGAGAGAGAGAGAAAGAGATCAAGAATGATTCCATTGTTTCTGGTGGGTGTAGCTAACATAGAATATAGTTGTTGTTGTTGTTTTTTTTTTTTTTTCTGAGATGGTAAAGACCATGGGTAAGCCAGGTTGTGGGGTTCATTTTGGACATGTTAAGTTTGAGATGCCTAAAATACTCTCAAGTAGAGATATTGAATAGGCATTTAGTTATAATTCTAGAGTTCAGTAAAGAAGTTAAGACTAGAAAGATTGGAAGTCTTCAGTGACAGGATGGTGTTTAAAATTCACTAAACTGAGAGAGACAACCAAGAGGAAGAGTGTAGCTGGAAAGGAGAATAAATCTAAGGAGCAGGAGCCTGGGGGTACACCAATGTTTAGAGGCAGAGGGAAGAGATAGAGTGAGCCAAAGAAACTGGGAAGAAGAACTAGGCATAGAAGTACAACTAGGGGAAGATGTATAGTGATTTGGAAACCATGTGAAGAAAGTATTTCTAGAAGGATGTATTAACGATATCAAATCCTGCTAAATCATGTAAGGTGAGGACTTGCAAGATTTAACCATGCTGTTATAATATTAAACTACACGCACACCTGTGTTACAGATTTTATTGCTTTTGTGAATGAGGTTTTTTTTTTTCTATTTACATTTTCAAATTGCTTATTACCATACTGGTTTTTAATGAGTTGACCATTTATCCCATAATCTCTCTGAACTCTCTTATCTGTTCCAATAGTTTGCCTCTGGAATTTCTTGTTTAATAAAATTTGTGTTGAATAAAGGTAGTGGTAGTGAGCATCCCTATTTTATTCCTGACTTTAAAACAAAGGCTTGGTTCGTAATTTCACCACTAAGTATGATGTTTATTATAGCTTTTTGATAGATTTCTTAATTAGGTTCACTTTCTTTCTCAATTTGCTAAGAATTTTTAAGTCACAAATGAGTGCTGGATTTTTTTGACTACTTCTACTTCTTAAATCTATTGTCATAATGCTGATTAATCTGAACTGTCCCTGCAATCTGGGAGAAACATTTTTGGTTATGTTACAGTATGTTTTTATATATTGAGGATTTCTATTAGGGTTTTTGCATTTGTGTCTATACATGATATTGGTGTATGTTATTTTTTTCTTCTAATATGTTTGTCCATTTTTTTTTGGTGTTTGTTCATTTTTGGTATCAAGGTTGTGCTAACCACTAAAATTGGATACTTTCTTTTTCTGTTCCCTAAAAACAGTTTGTATAAACTTGTTTTTGTTCCTTGGAAGCTTGATAATTTTCATCTGTTATATTGTTAGGCTGGTTACTTGGGTAAAAAGAGATTTTTGAAAATTATCTTGTTTCTTTAATGATATTAATTTTTTTTCAGGCTTTCAGTCCCCTCCTTACCCCATGTCAATTTTGTGGCATGTATTTCTAGACAATAATTCTTTTTATCCAAGTTTTCCCACATTTATTGGCATGATGTTTCATAGATTATTTCTTCTTATTCTTTGCTTACTCCTTTGATTTTATAGCTGAGGAGTCTGTCTCAGTGTATAATAGGCATGAATTTCAGTCTCCAAACACAGATATGCAAGAAATATGTTTATTTCTGTAGAACCAATTTAGTCTTTATTTGGAGTTTCCATTCCATCAGGACCACAGAAATTTGGTCTTAGGAAATTTGGGGATTTCCCTCACCATCCCTGGGATATTACAGAGTTCCTTAAGGTCGTGTGCCATGCTAACCTCTTGTTGAAACATCCATACTTCCATCTGGAGGTCCACTTAGGTCTTGTCAGGAAAGGAAGTCTCATGCATGCAGTCTTTTGACCCCCCAGTTGGCCCATAAGAACGGGCCTTAGACCTGGAACACTTCCTTGCCAAGAGATAAAGAGTACCAGCAGCTAGTGCTGAGCTGGTAGCCTTTTGTGGAAATGTTTTCCTGCTTCAGAGTCAATGTGTGCTTCTTTGTTTTGCTTAGTGTGTGTGTCATATGGCACCTGGCCAGTCCTTCTACCATATCTGTCTCCTATAGGGAGTGGACGAGGCCCTTAGTTCTGCATCACAGGAGGAGAGTGTGAAGGCCAGTGGTCTTATACTGGCTGTTGGGAGGGACCAGCTGGCCAGGATGGATTGATGGCCATTGTCGAAGCTGATCTTTCTCTGTGTCTTCTTTATGTAATGTTGTTCCATCCAGAGATTGACTGTGTTGTTTTCTGGTGTCTTTAAACCAAGACACAGGGTTATTTGGACTTGTGTTCCTGGTGACAGGCAACAGATGCCACTTGCTCGATAGGTGTCAGCTCCATTGTCAGTCCACACAGGTCCCTGCTAAGTTGCCTCTTGTTCCCACCTCTAAGGCTCCTTTAGTTTCCCCAACTGTCCCACATGTATCTGCCACTATTGGGCATCAGAAGTCATTTTGATCTTCTCAAGATTTGCTGGGGCCTGGTAAACTCTGCAAGGTTATGCAATCCTCCATCTGCCTCAGTACTCCCACATGGCCATTTCTGCTCTGGGATCTTGCTGCTTCTTGGAATCTCAATGGGAAATGGTTTCCAGTTTTTTTTCTCTCTATTTTCAAAACACTTTCTCCTTTTGTTTCCTAGGGGCTTAGCTGTGGAGAGCTGAATATGAGACCTCATAGGGACTCAGCAGCATCTGTGTTTTCATCACCTTTCCACCAGCTTTCTCTGACCCAGGAATTCAATTCATTTATAGCTGCAGAGTGAGGCTATATCACTCAGATAAATTCATCTCATTTTCTACCAGATCTGTTATCATTGTTCAGTGTTCTTTGGTTGAAAAAGATTCTCAGGCTTTTGAAATATGAAAGACAGAAAAAGACTCTTGTTTTATCATTTTATGTTCTGGGAATGGCACTTTTTACCTGCAGCCATTGGACTTATTGGGAGTGTGGATTAGAGGGAAACATTGGTGGATACTTCAAAACTATCTCTCCAGACCTTTAGTTTGACAGAGGAGGAGACAGTCTCAGAGAAGTAACTAATTGTCCAAGGCCACATACAGTTAGTGGTGGAGCCGAGAGACCAAACTCCAGATACACTAACTACTACTCTTGTCTTCTTTTATTCTTTCTAAAAAGATTTTATTTAGTTAGTTATTTTAGAGAGAGAGAGTGAGTGAACATGATCAGGGGAGGAGTAGAGAGAGAGGGACAAGCAGACTCCCAGCTGAGTGAGGAGCTCGACACAGAGCCTGATCCTGTCAACCTGAGATCATGGTCTGAGCTGAAACCAAGAGTCAGATGCTTAACTGACTGAGGGACACAGGTGCCCTTATTCTTGTGTTCTTTGTTGTTGTAAGTTGTATAATAGTTATTTGAAACACATATGGAATTTAACTTCTATAACTCAATATTTATTTCACCTAGATTCTTTAAAATTTTTAATTTTAATTTTTTATTACCATATAATATATTATTTGCTTCAGGGGTACAGATCTGTGAATCATCAGTCTTACATAATTCACAGCACTCACCATAGCACGTACTCTCCCCAGTGTCCATCACCCAGCCACCCTATCCCTCCCTCCACTATCCCCAACAACCCTCAGTTTATTTCCTGAGGTTAAGAGTCTCTTATGGTTTATCTCCCTCTCTGGTTTCATCTTGTTTCATTTTTGCCTCTCTTCCCCTATGATCTTGTGTCTTGTTTCTCAAATTCCTCATGTCAGAGAGATGATATGATAATTGTCTTTCTTTGATTGATTTATTTCGCTTAGGATAATACCCTCTAGTTCCATCGCGTCATTGCAAACGGCAGGATTTTGGTTTTTTGATGGCTGCATAGTATTCCATTGTGTGTGTGTGTGTGTGTGTGTGTGTGTGTGTGTGTGTGTACCACATCTTTTTCTTTTTCTTTTTTTAAAACTATTTTATTTATTTATTTGACAGAGAGAGGGAGATCATAAATAGGCAGAGAGGCAGGCAGAGAGAGAGGAGGAAGCAGGCTCATTGCTGAGCAGAGAGCCCGATGTGGGCCTCGATCCCAGGACCCTGAGATCATGACCTGAGCCGAAGGCAGAGGCTTTAACCCACTGAGCCACCCAGGTGCACATACCACATCTTCTTTATCCATTCATCTATTGATGGACACACCTAGATTTTTTTTTATTTGGATATAGTTGACACAGAATGTTATATTAATTTTAGGTATACAACAGTGATTTGACAATTTTACATATTATGCTATGTTCACCATGATTATAGGTGTCATGTGTTATCATACAATGCTACTATAATATCATTGACTATTATCTTATGCTGTGACTTTTATTCTATGACTTACTCATTCTATAACCAGAAACCTGTATCTCCCATTATGCCCAATGTCCTCTTCTCCCTAGCCGAACCTATCAGTTTGTTCTTTATTTTTATAGGTCAAGTTCTGCTTTTTGCTTATTTATTCATGTTTTGATCCCATTTATGAGTGAAATAATGTGATATTTGTTTTTCTTAGTCTGACTTCTTTCACTTAACATAATACCCTCTAGGTCATGTTGTATCAAATGGCGTGATTTCATCCTTTTTTATTGCTGTGTAATAGTTCATTGTATATACCCCCCCCATCTTTCTACCCATTTGTCTATTGATGGACACTTAGATTGCTTTCATATCTTGGCTTATTGTTAGTAATGCTACAATAAACATAGTGTATGTGTATCTTTTCCAACTAATACATTCTTTTTCTTTGGGTAAATACTCAATAGTTATTTCACCTAAATTTTTAAATATGTTATAGTTGCCATCATAGGGGTCCCTTAGCAAATGAGTCATTTTCTTAATAATTATGTGTTCAATGCTTTAAAGACAAATATGTCCTTTTTAATTTTTACTCTTTCAGAAGAAACCCTTTCTTTCTTTCTTTCTTTTTTTTTTCAAAGATTTTATTTATTTATTTGACGGAGAGAAATACAGCCAGAGAGGGAACACAAGCAGGGGGAGTGAGAGAGGGAGAAGCAGGCCTCCCGCCGAGCAGGGAGCCCGATGTGGGGCTCGATCCCAGGACTCCGGGATCATGACCTGAGCTGAAGGCAGTTGCTTAATCAACTGAGCCACCCAGACGTCCCAGAAGAAACCCTTTCTAAAATCTTTTATACTGTTTTATTTTGTAAAAGCAGGTGTGACTTGTTCCTCCTTGCCTTCCAGTTACTGAGCTCAGGTGCTAAGTTGATCCTTTTACCTGAGGATAAAGGACACCATTTTGGATGTCAGTTCCTTTCACTAGCCTGTGATGTAGTGATGCCCACAGTCTAATTGGGTGAGTAAAGTGTTTGCCCTACCACTTGTTTCAGCTGTGCTTTGAGTTCTTTTTTTTTTTTTTTATAATTTTTGTTTCCTCTTCCACATTAGGCCAACAGCAGTCTCTGTTTTGCAGTCAGTATTTCAGTGCGTTGTAAGTAGCCCCTCTCCCACAACTCTCTTCCTAATATCTTATTTCTATTCTGCCCTAGGCTTCGAAACTAGATAAATAAACTTGGCAATATTGTTTGTAAAGTGAGAGTAAATAGCCTCTGAGGGAGGGCCTCAGAAGCTTTCCTATGGGAAAGTGTGTGAGCTTCCTCTGTGTGGGCTTTTTGCTGACATCCCTTTTGCCGGCTCTAAGGCCTTTTTGCTTATATCTTGCTTCTGGTCTGTTAGATCCGTGAAGTTGCAGGATGTCTGCAAGGTGAACAGGTGAGCAGTAACTGCTTTTTTTTTTTCTTTATTGATTCAGAGATAGTGTAAAAATATTTTACATTTGAATGAACCATATTCATAAAAGGGAGCTATTAACTAGATTCTTTGCAAATCAGAATAAAAAATAACCACCATAGAACCACAGAATTCCTTTGGGCAATTTGATTATTTAAGATGCAAACTATACCCTAACCTTGGGGGCTTTTTGAACCACAGCTGTCAGTTTAAACAAAACTCCAAACCTAATTAAACTTTTGTTGGATGGGGTGTTAGTTTGAGAACTGGTTGGACAGCTTTTAAAACTTAATGATGCAATTCTTTCACTAGAAAACACACAGAAGTACTAATACTTAGTACATATGTTCTTTAAGGCTAACCATAGGGCCCTCGTTTTATCACTTTTTGGAAAATGGAGAACAATTTTTTGCATACAGATTAATTGTATTTACAAATTTTGTTCATGTAGTTGCTACATTGTAAACTGAGGTGACACTTACTTTTTCCAGATTCCTTTCCTCTCCTCCCTTCCCCTCCCTTTTCTTTCTTCCATTCCTTTCCCTCTCCCTTTTCCTTTCCATTCCTTTCTCTTTCCCTTCCCTTCCCTTCCCTTCCCTTCCCTTCCCTTCCCTTCCCTTCCTTCTTCCTCTCTCTTCCCCAGTTTCATACAATTTATAAGTTGTTCTTAGTTCCTTGTCATTATGCATTTGAATATTTAAGAAAACATCATCAGCTTTTTCTTTTTTACTTAATATTTTTATTTTAATTCCAGTATAGTTAATAAACAATGTTATGTCAGGTTCAGGTGTACAATATATTGATTCAGTAATTCTATACATTACCCAGTGCTCATCATAATAAGTATACTCTTAATCTCCTTCACCTGTTTCACTCATCACCCTAGTCATGTCCTCTCTCTCTGGTCATCATCAGCCTTTTCAATACTCATTTACCCTTAGAAAAAATTGAATCTTTATATATTTTTCACCTGGGATTATTTTTTGGGTCATTAAGAAAACACTGAATTTTTCTTTCATATTTATCAAATGGCTTTGAAGTGCTAAATATTAGTGCTGTATTATCATATGTATTTAAATATAAAAAATCAGGGACATTTCTGCATGTAAGTTGTATAATATGACTCTTGTATAGAGTTGGGGGTAAATTCTACATTAAGGTGAAGGTCAAGGCTGGGGTCAAGGAATTGTGGATGTAGACACCAGAAGGAGGTAAGCTTGGGAGGCAGGTAGTGGTCAGCTTGTGGCCATTGGAAAGAGTTTAGGTTTGATTATGATGGCATTGGGATGGCCCTGAAGAATTTTAAGCAGGAGAGTGACATAAATGTTTTAGAAAGACTGTTCTGGCATAGGTGCCAGCACAGACTGGTGGGAGGTTAAGAGTTACGGGGCTGAAGCCTTAATTCAGAATGAAATGAAGAGTCAATTAAGGCAGGAGGGCAGGGCATAAATGAAACAGCAAGACATATTCAGGTGACGGACTCAGAATTTGGCGGAGGCAATGACAGTAAACCACTAGGTTGAACCATATGAGATACTTTCTTGGTAAGTAAAAATGACTAAATTAACCTTTCATATAGTTCAACTTAGTCCATTGCAGCAGACTGAGGAGTGATGGTGAGGACCTGATTAGGGCATCATTTGTAGTAACACTGGCTGTGATGGAAAGAAAAGAAATTGGACTGTATTTGAAAGAAGTTATATAAGGATTCTCTTTGAAAGGATGTTTATGTGCTAAGGAGAAAGACCTAGGGGAGAGAAAGAGTAAAGATATGGGTTTAATGTTGTTGTTTTCTTTCATTTTTAACTTAATTTTGGTCAAAGTGATACATAAATATAGCTTAGAAAGTCATACAGCACGACTAGGCTTCTAACAACATTTCCTTTGCAAACCTTTCCATACCTCCCATTCTGACTCCCCTCGAAAATTACTATCTAACTTTTTCACTGTCTCACTTTCTATATATATTTTTATTTATAAATCATATTTAAATGCTTCTATTTCTGATTTTTCTTTATACTAGATAGCATTTATTGATTTCCTTTATGGAACATGAGAGTTTAGTGCTTTTACTACTTCTTACTCCCTGTACCCTACCATGTTACATACAGTTTTGTATTTTCTCAATATAGTTAATCATAATTTTTGGTATTTACAGTATTATATCTAGGAAGATGTCACAAATATCATTTCCTTTATTGAGTAATTACTTCTTCCTAGAGTTGATGATCGCAAAGGTTTTCTTTTTTCAGTCAGTTTTCTATGTATACATCATGAATTTATCCCTAACCTCTTTTTTTGTTAAGAGAGAGAGAGAGAGAGAGAGAGAGAGAGAGAGAGAGCGCAAATAGAGGGGCAGAAGCAGAGGGAGAGACTCTTATGCAGGTTCCATGACTACTACAGAGCCAGACTCCCAGCTCAATAGTACAATCCTGAGATTAGGACCTGAGCTGAAACCAGGAGTCTGGCAGGTAACTGACTAAGCCACCCAGGTGCTCCAATCCCTAAGCAATTTGATACAAGCATAAATGTCCTCTTACTATGTTTACACACATCAAATAATCTCTCATGTTCCTTTTCTTTCTTTTTTTTTTTTTAACTAGGCCCTCACACCCAATGTGGGGGTTGAATTCATGACCCTGAGATCAGGAGTCTCATGTTCTACCAACTGAGCCAGCCAGGTGCCCCTCATGTTCTTTTATTGAGACATTCCTTTTGGAGCTCTTTGATTTCCTGTTGTAGTCAGGATTAATTGCCCTCTGGGCTATGGCCCTCTCATTTCCCTTCATTGTTGATTGATTGCATCCCTTAGTTTCCTTTCTTGATTTACTATTGAGAGGATAGATGGGAGGTACATTATTTTTAAGATCTCACCTCTGAAAAGTATATTATTCTAATTTCACTTAAAATAATAGTTTGGCTGGTCACAAGATGCCAGGTTGGAAATATTTTGGAATACTTTGGAACAATACTTTGGAAGTATTGTTTTGTCTTCTAACATCTGTGGTTGCAGGTGAGAAATCCAATGATGTTCTCATTTCTGTTCCTTTTCAGTCACCTTTTCCCCGCCTTCTCCGTCAAAGCTTTTTTACCTCAAGTTTTCTGGAATTTCACAATGACATGTATGGTTGTTTTATGACTCATTTGTGGTGAGCCCTCAGTAACCTTTCAACTCCAGGGATTCATTTGTCTGTTCTGGGAAACTTATTTTTATCATTTTTTAAAAAATATCTTCTCCTCGATTTCTCAATTCTCTCTTTCTGGAACTTCTATTTGAATGTTGGTCTTCTGGAGTAACTCTTCTAATATTTTATATTTCTCTCTTCTTTCCTCCTCATTGTCTCCTCTTTCTTCTGGGAGAATTTTCTCAATTTTTGCTTCTGCCGATATATTTTGTTGATATATTTGCTTTTGTCGATATATTCTGTCGATATAGTCCTGTTGATATATGTTACTTTTCAGCCCTTTTTGTCTTCTGCTCTGGTCAGGAAGAGATTTGGCTGCATGGAGGGGGATCTAGGGAGGCATTTTCAGCCCAATTGCATCCACACTTTTGGAGATAGTTGCCTCCAACTCCTAAATCATTCTGAAGTTCTGTAGTACGATGACTTTGCTTTGCTTCTGGGCTTTTATATTTGTAAAATGTAGTTACATTTCGTAGAGAGTTTTTGATGAAATATAAAATATTTACCGGACATTCTTGTGTCAGTTTATCAATTTTATTGTTTTAAATAACACACTTATATACTGGTAACTTAACTTTATGCATTATAATAGTGAGACATAATAATAAATAACTGTCTTGTAGAATATATTTTGAGGTTCTTATGGTTTATCAAATCATGTCCATCTGAGAAAAGAACTAATGGTTTTGGAAGGAAGGGGGGTGAGGGGATGGGTGATCCTGGTGGTGGATATTGAGGGCACGAATTGCATGGAGCACTGGGTGTGGGGCATAAACAATGAATCTTGGAACACTGAAAAAATAAAATAAATTATTACTTAATAAAAAATCATGTCCAAAGTAAACGTCCTCTACTATATTTATTCCCAGCTAGAAAAATGTTTATTTAAAAACAATGTCTTCTCATAGTTAAGCTTGTTTAAGATAACTTTTCCACATATACTTTTTAGAAATCCTCTTTTTATTGAGAAGATAGTGAACATAATTTTAAGAAAATGAAGTTGGAACTGACAGAATTGTCAGGAATAAATAGTATTTCTCCTGTTTTATTTAGTCTGGAAGAAAATCTGTAAGAATTTTCTTTGAAAGGATAGTTGGTACCTAGACAATTGTTAAATTTGAATAATAGTGCTCCCAGAAGTAGGGATAAGTCAGGTACTTGAGTCATTGAAAAAATTTGTTTTCTAATCCACAGAGAATGATGCTAGATGTTATACTTGATTGTAATCTATTTATGTTAATCTGGAGATTATACTTTTTCATTTATCACCTTGTTTGTTAAATAACTTTTGAATCAATACTGAGTATATGATTCAATCTCATCCTGTGGATGAGTTTGTGAACACTATGAGTGGAGTTGTTTTGGCTGTTTAGGGTCTGCATTATCTTTACGGCCACCGACCCCCACTGC
>PITA01019136.1:0-13017 GCA_004023965.1 Spilogale gracilis | reverse complement strand
CAAAGACTAGAAAACAAGAAACATCAAAGTATAGAATGAATAATTTCTCATATTAATTCTATTTTCACTTTAACTTTCTGTATTTTAAGATATTCCCAGAAGTTTTAAAACAAAACCTCCTGTTTTAATTTCTATATTTCTACTTTGCTACCATGCTATTTGTATGAGTCATGATATCTTGAATTTACAGAACATGAATAACCAACCAGGATTAAGCTTTCCTACAGAGCTACCTTTATGTCAATTTCTGAAGTACTTGCCTTTCTCTTGAGTCATTTATTATATCTATGATGAAGGCATGTGATACGCCTGTCCTAGGTTTTTCTTTTTCTAACAATTCTTCCCAGGCTTATTCAGCATGACTCAGCATCATAGGGCCCCATATACTTTGAAAAGAGATGAACAAGAGATAATGAAATAAGAATATGGATTCCCAAGAAGTGCAAAGACAAACATTAATCTGATAAGGCTACCATTCAACATTTTATTTATGGGCATTTATAAGGGACTTTAGTATAAAATCATTCTGCTTTGGAGAGCAGAACTGAGCACTGCCTGTCTTCAGACTGAACCACCTCTCTGAACTTCAGTTTCTTTTCTTTTTCTTTTTCTTCTTTCTCTTTCTTTCTTTCTTTCTTTCTTTCTTTCTTTCTTTCTTTCTTTCTTTTTCTTTCTTTCTTTTTTCCTTCCTTCCTTCCTTCCTTCCTTCCTTCTTCCTTCCTTTTTTTCTTTCTTTCTTTCTTTCTTTCTTTCTTTCTTTCTTTCTTTCTTTCTTTCTTTCTTTCTTTTAATTGAAGTAGAGTTGACATAGAATGTTATTTGGTTTCTAGTTTACAACATAGTGATTAAAAAAGTCTACTGTTATGCTCTAATTACCATAAGTGTAGTTACCAACTGTCAGCACACAAAACTATTACACTACTATTGACTATATTCCCTCTTCTGTGCTTTTTATTCCTGTGACTTAACTGAAAGTCTGTATCTCCTACACCCTTCACCATTTTGTCTATTCACTCCTCTCACCTCACACTCTGACAACCATCAGTTTGTTCTCTGTGTTTATAGGTCTCTTTCTTTTTGTTTGTTATTTGTTTAGATTTCACATATAAGTGAACTCATATAAGTGAGCTTTCTGACTTATTTCACTTAGTATAACACCTTCTAGGTCCATTTATCTTGTTGCAAGTGACAAGAGCTCATTCTTTTTTAAATGACTATATAATATTCTATTGTATATATACCACATCTTTCTTATCCACTCATCTATTGATGGACACTTAGGTTGCTTCTATATCTTGGTTATGGTAAATAATGTTGCAACAAACATAGGGGTGCAGGTATCTTTTACATTCCAAACAGTGCACAATGGTTCCTTTTTTTCTACATTACCATCAACACTTGTTATTTCTTATCTTTTTTATTCTAGCCATTCTGACAGGTGTATGGTGATAACTCATTGTGGTTTTGATTTGCATTTCCCTAATTATTAGTGATGTCGATCATATTTTCATGTCTGTTGGCCATCTGTATGTACTTGGAGAAATATCTATTCAGGTCTTCTGCCCATTTTTTGGTTGTTTTTCTTTTTCTTTCTTTCTTTCTTTCTTTTTTGTTGTTGAGCTCTATACATTGTTTATGTATTTTGATTATTGACTCCTTATCAGATATATCATTTGCAAATATCTTCTCCAATTCAGTAGGTCCCCTTTTTATTTGTTGATAGTCTCCTTTATTGTGAAAAAGCTTTTTATTTTGATGTAGTCCCAATAGTTTATTTTTGCTTTAGTTTTCTGTTGCCTTAGGAAACCTATCTAGAAAAATGTTGCAATGGCCAATGTCAGAGAGATTATTACCCGCACTCTCTTCTAGGATTTTTATGGTTTCAGGGCTCACATTTAGGTCTTTAATCCATTTTGAGTTGAATTATTATGTATGTTGTTAGGAGGTGTTCCAGTTCCATTCTTTTGCGTGTAGTTAGCTGTCCCGCTTTCCAGTTTTCCCAGCACCATTTATTAAAGAGACTGTCTTTTCCCTATTGTATATTCTTGCCTCCTTTGTCATAGATTAATTGACCGTAAGACTGTAGGTATGTTTCTGAGCTCTCTATTCTGCTCCATTGTGTCTATTTCTGTGCCAGTACCATACTGTTTTGATCACTCCAGTTTTATAGTACATCTTAAAATCAGTACATACCTCCAGTTTTGTTCTTCTTTCTCAAAATTGCTTTGGCTATTTGGGGTCTTTTGTGGTTCCATACAAATTTTAGTTTAACTGTTCTAGTTCTGTGAAAAATGTTGTTGATTTTTTTGTAGGAATTACATTAAATCTGTAGATTGTTTAAGGATTGTAGTCTATTTACATTCAAAGTAATTATCGATAGAAATATACTTATTGCATTTTGTCACTTATTTTGTAGTTTATTTCTTTTTTTTTCTTATGTTGTTAGTCACCATATAGTAGTTTATTTCTGATTCTCTCTTGCTCTTTCATAGCTTGTTGACTTTCTTTAGTGATATGCTTGGATTCTTTTCTCTTTATCCTTTGCATATCTATCACTGGTTTTTGATTTGTGGTTACCTTTGGGTTTGTATATCACATCTGCATATGGCAGTCTATATTAAATTCATGGTCACTTAAGTTTGAACCCTTTCTTTACTCCAAACCCATGTTTTAGGCATAGAGTGTCATATTTTGCATCCTTTCATTTTATGAATCCCTTGACAGGTTTTTACATAAATACTTATTTTTACTGCTTTTGTGTTTACTCTTATACTCTCACTTATTGTCTTTCCTTTCCATTCAAAAAATTTAATATTTCTGTAGGGTTGGTTTAGTGGTCATGAACTCCTTTAGTTTTTGTTTGTCTGTGAAACTCTTTATTTCTCTTATTCTGAATGATAGCATTGAATATTCTTGGCTACAGATTTTTCCCTTTAGTGCTTTTAATGTATCATGACATTTACTACTTCTAATAGTTTTTTTGGTGTGGAGTTTTTAGGGTTTTCTATGTATAACATCGTGTCATCTGCAGTTTTACTTCTTCCTTAACCAATATGGATGCCTTTTATTTTTTCTTCTCTGATTACTGTAGCTAGGACTTCTAATACTATATTAAATGAAAGTGACAAGGATACATATCTTTGTTTTTGATGTTAGAGGAGTCGCTCTCAGTTTTTAACCAGATTTCCTGGTTAAGTAGTTTATTAATGGTTAAGATTTAACCATATGATCTTAGTTATGGGTTTTTCATTAAGATCTCTCTTATGTTGGGCACCTGGGTGGTTCAGTTGTTAAGTGTCTGCCTTCAGCTCAGGTCACGATCCCAGCATCCTGGGATTGAGTACCAATCAGTCTCCCAGTTCAGTGGGAAGCCTGATTCTCCCTCTCCCACTCCCCTTGCTTGTGTTCCTTCTCTCACTGTCTCTCTCTGTCAAATGAATACAATCTTAAAAAAAAAAAAGACCTCTCTTATGTTGAGGTATGTTCTAAATCTTTGTTGATTTTTTTTATCATGAATGAATACTGAATTTTCTCAAATGTCTTTTCTGCATTTATTGAGATTGTCATATGATATTCATCCTTCATTTTGTTAATGTGGTGTATCACGTTGGTTGATTTGAGAATGTTGAATCATCTTTGCATCCCTGGAATAAATCCCACTTGATTGTGATGCGTGGTTCTTTTAAGGTGTTGTTGAATTCACTTTGCTAATATTTTGTTCAGGATTTTTGTTTTTATGTTCATCATAGATATTGGCTTATAGTTTTCTTTTTTGTAGTGTCTTTTTGTCTGGTTTTGGTATCAGGGCAATATTAGTTTTATAGAGTGTGTTTGACAGCTTTCCTTGGGGCACCTGGGTGGTTCAATAAGTGCCTGCCTTCAGCTCAGATCATAATCCCAAGGTTCTGGGATCAAGCCCAGCATCGGGCTCCCTGCTTGGCTGGAAGCCTGCTTCTCCCTTTTCCACTCCCCCTGCTTTGTGTTCCCTTTCTCACTGTGTCTCTCTTTCTCAAATAAAAAATAAAATCTTTAAAAAAAAGAAAAAGAAAGCTTCCCTTTCTCTTCTATTTTTTAGAATAATCTAGAGGAATAGCTTTTAACTGTTTATTGAATGTCTGGTACAGTTTATGTTGTTTTTTTTTTAAATATGTAAAGTTGAAATGATAATAACTATTATCACATTTTTTTTGTGAGAACTAAGTGAAATAATGTTTGTAAAATATTCCTCAATTCCCGGCATACGATAAGCATTCAGTAATTGTTAACATTCATTGTCCACGGTACATTCTTTTGCTTATCTTTTGTAAAATATCTGACCTTCAGGGATGGGTTGGATCTTTTGAAACAACCAAATGTCAAGCAATGTTTTTTGAGTAAAAGGGGTAAGCACTTCAGAATAAAGTAGTTGGCAACCTGGAGAATACAAAGAATAATATGTTGCACAGCATTAATTCAATCATGAAACAATTTTGAGCAGCTACTGTGTACACATTATACACTTATGATCCACTTATAGAGGGAGTACAGGGTTCAAACTCTAATATTAATTTTGTAAGCTACACAGGGCTATGATTGCTTAGACTATGGTTAAATGAACTCATCAGGGATGTCAGGAAATATGTGTTGACACACACATATCATAGATACAACTATCTATGACAGTTGATTTGAAAGGATTTCCTGACTATTTTGTGGGGAATGAATGGCTCTAGTAGGAGGTAGTTACATTGGTTGTGGTTTCAGTAGGGGTTCCAGAAATATTTAGGTAGCGATTTAAGGATTTGATGATGTATTGGATTTGGGACATGAGAGAAGGGAGAAGTGTCCAAGATGACTCTTCCTATTTGGCATTTGCAATTTGACAGTGCCATTCCAGAGATAAGGAACACCAGAAGATAACCAGCTTCTTGAAATCTGTAAAGAACTAAGTGGTTGATTCTAAAATTGCATTCCAGTTGTATAGAAAGGCATAAATAATAAATAGAAATATAAATGATGTATTGTGGGGTCAATGAATTCTGAGTGAACGTTCAAGGAGGAGAGACAATCCAGTAAAAAATAATTTTTAAAAGGTTTCAAAATTTTGGAAGCTATCAAATTAAAAAAAAAAAAACCCTCCAAAATATCTACGCTACCTGGAGAAAACCACTGCAGGAATGTATTTGGGAAGAGAATTCCTGATGGAGGAACAAGTGTTAAGTAAGAATGCTGAGGCAAGAAAGGGCCTCATTTGGGAATATTGCAGTATGAATAGTTTGAACAATTTATAAAGAAAAATACAAAGTTTATTGGTATGCTTCTTGAATTGAAAATTATATAATACATTACCTGTCAGTAAGTAGATTTTTCACAGATAACTTATTTTGTAAAATAGTATTTTCATTAATAAAAATCTTGTTAAGTTAAAGTGGAAGCATAAAATAGTGGTTGCTGAATTCTTAAGCTTAAACTTTTTTTTTAAAGACTTATTTATTTATCTGACAGAGACAGTGAGAGAGGGTGCACAAGTGGGGGTTGGGGGGAGAGAGAGAGGGAGAAGCAGGCTTCCCTCTGAGCAGGGAGCCTGATGTGGGGCTCAATCCCAGGACCCTGGGATCATGACCTGAGCTGAAGGCAGGTGCTTAAGATTGAGCCACCCAGGCACCCCTAGGTTTAAACTTTCAATGAACTTAATGTTGATAGGAGATCCCACTTTATCTTGTTTTGCAGACAATATGGTATGTAATGAGGTGATAAAATCAGTGTAACCCATGTAACTCTACATAAGGAAATAGTTTGATTTCCTTTTGTGATATGTACCAACTCTTAACAGTATTTGCTTTGCCTGAAATTCCAGAGTGAAAAATTCATTCCTTTGGTCTTCTTTAGCAGTGCATTTTTCTCACAGAATAGTGATTTCTTCTTACTTATCAGTCATTTACATCAGGGGTTGCCAAACTTTTCTGTAAAAGACTAGATAGTAAATAGTTTAAGCTTTGTGAGCCAAAAGGCAGAAATCAAGGATAGTATGTAGATATTTATATAATGAGAGAAAAAAATTCCTAAAAATATTTATTGATGAAATTCAAAATGATATTAATGCTGAAATTTGAATTTCATATAATTTTCATTTGTCATGACATATTCTTTTGATCTTAAAAAAATTGATAAATGTAAAAACCATTCTTAGTTCATGGGCCAAACAAAAACAGGTAGCTGGCCAGATTTGGTTGGTAGGCCATCATTTGCCAATGCTTGATTTACATCATGCTGTGACAGTAGGTCAGTCGTTCTATGTGATCATATTTTCCTTTTTTAAATAAAAGAGAGAGCATGAAGACCTTGGGCATTGTTATTTGAACGTGTATGTGAGTTGGTGGAGCCTCTGGTGGAGGTAATTTTGGTTTGGTTAGTCTTGGCTTTCTGTTCTTATAAAAGCTGTGGATAAATGTCTGAAAAGTCCTTACTTTATCTCCACTTTTAAAATATAGGTAAAATGAAAGGAGTGTATATCTATATTTCTACTCTAAAATTTAGTCTCACAAAGCTCTAATCATTGTGTGGTGCCAAGTTTGTTTTTCTTTGAAATATAAATTGTATGATGATTAATTACCAAGATTTACAAGTTGATTTCAAATGTTAATCTAAATTCTTTATTCTCTTTCTTATATTATCAAATCAAAACCTTTTTACTTTATTATTTACGTTAATTACTCCAGGCATTGTATCCATGGTATTAACATAGATAAAGGCTTGAGACAACAGTGCCATTTGTGCCTCTGTTGACCATCTGAAAATCAAAGAGTAGCCATGATGCAAGTTAATGTGAAATTATCTTATGAGGGGTCTAGGTTCCCAAATCAGCACATAAGTGGAAAATGATGAACAGTCAAAATTATCCTTGAACATCTCTAAAGCAAGGGGACCATTTGAGGCAACTACATGGTCTCCAAGTAAACGCAGGGGAGCTAGGCTGAGCCCAGGATGACCAGGCTGGTTTAGTTTGAGTCTGTACAATGCCTTAAAACCAGAATCATTTTCCTTAGGTGAGATGCTCATACTCCAGGCTGCACCAGCAACTGAGACTGACCTAGGCAGTGGGCTTGTCATCTCATGCGCACACCAGAGCCTTGGTTTAAATAGATTATTTTTTTTTCTTCCCCCTTTCCCCACATAAATAATCGAATCTATGGGAGCTAAATGAACAAATGATTACAAAGCAACTTACAAATGAAATGAGTTCCATATGTAAATTCTACTTAGATAAGCCCATGTATATGATTAACTTAGTACAAGCAGTGATTTCTAGCGTTCCAGGGAACCTTGAGGTCTTATGGAGAAAGAAGAAGGACTGAGTGGACAGGACCCTGGCCCTCCCATCAGCTCTGACCTTACTGCAACATTTCCTATTGACCTACTTTATAATCTGAAACTCTAAGTATGAATTTGTTTGACAAAAGAATCCTGCTTTTAAAAAGTTGAAAACCACTGATTTTTTAAAAAGATTTTATTTATATATTTGACAGAGAGAAACAGAACTAGAGAGGGAACACAAGCAGGAGGAGTGAGAGAGGGAGAAGCAGGCTTCCCACTGAGCAGGGAGCCCGATGCGGGGCTCAATCCCAGGATTCCGGGATCATGACCTGAGCCGAAGGCAGTTGCTTAATGACTGAGCCACCCAGGTGCCCCAAAGACCAGTGATTTATAGAGTATTTCTGATAGTTTTAATTCTCTAGTGCCTATCACCACACAGCCATTTCCTCAAGCAATGCAAGTGGCAGGTGGAGGGCCTGTTCAAGCGACTGGGTAGATTTCTTGCTTCTCTCAGGTAGTGGCTCTCTTGTCATACTGCTCATGGGATGCCTTGTTGTGGGGCAGAGTCTCCCTTAGGAGAGAAGGGGAGAGGAATGAAGAAAAGATATGCCAAACTCCTTTGCTTTCAATCTGTTAAATTCCCTGTCTATCTCTTGCCTTGTGATTTACTACTCATGTTTTCTGTGAGGTTACGTAGGGGAAAGGACAGTTACCCAGCCCCCATCCTGGTAATCTTTACCACGGTTCAGGGCTTTCAGGATTCCAGAGTTACACTGATGTGGTACCAGATCTACATTATGGCTTTTCTTGGCCTATGTACTTTTGCCTTTGGATATTTATGCCATAAAAAAATTAAAGGCTGAATTCATTATTACATTTCCATCACTATTACATTTATCTTTTCTTCTGATTTTAAAAGGATTAAAATGAAAACAACTTTGTAGTTCCTTAAAATAGCCTGGTGGTGGGTACTGAGGGCACCTATTTCATGGAGCATTGGGTGTGGGGCATGGGCACATGAACACTGAAAAAATAAAATAAATTTAAAGTAAAAAAAATGGGGCACCTGGGTGGCTCAGTTGGTTAAACGACTGCCTTTGGCTCAGGTCATGATCCCGGAGACCTGGGATCGAGCCTCACATCAGGCTCCCTGCTCGGCGGGAAGCCTGCTTCTCCCTCTCTCACTCCCCCTGCTTGTGTTCCCTCTCTGTTTCTCTCTGTCAAATAAATAAAATCCTTTAAAAAAATAAAATAAAAAAAATATCACGTCCCTAACCCCCCAGCACTGAGTCTTCTGGATAAGTCAGCCCTGGTTAGGACAAGAGGATTGGGTTGGGGGAAGAGAACTCTTCATCATCCGTTAGTGGGATGTGTTAAGTTAGTTAATTCTTTCCTTGTTTACTTATAACATCCATCCTTATTTTCTGGTGTGCCTTCCTCACCCTCCCCATCACATACCTACTATGCATCAGACATGAGTTCCACTGGGTTGGACCAAAGACAAATCTGAGAGGCAGACTTGTCACCTCTCTCAGAAGAGCAAGGTTTTCTTATGGGGTTCTATGCATCATTCCTAGCTTTCATTCCTTGGGATTTTTTCTTCATTCCCCAAGTAATGCTCCATATTTATGCAAATGAGATTTTGGGAAGTCTATCCCATTAGACTTTGCTAGACATGTTCAAATATATCCAAATCCCATTTAGACTCAAGATGTGGCTACCTATATTTCAAAAACTTGAGCGTTATTTTTTATTACTCTTTTCCTTTGACCAGTAATAATAGGCTTAAGGAATGGAGAATGAGAATTAATAAGGAATATTCTTTTTTTTTTTTTTTGAGAGAGAGAGAGAGAGAGAGAGAGAGAAGAAGAAGAAGAAGCACATGAGCAGGGGCAGGGGGAGCGATAGACTCCTAACCAGTTTTGATGCCTAGCGTGGAGTCTGATGTGGAGCTCAGTCCCATGACCCTGAGATGATGCCCTGAGCCAAAATCAAGAGTTAGATGCCTAAATAACTGAGCGATCCTGGCACCCCAATAAGGAATATTTTTTTAAACCTCTTCCTTATTTATACTGACTTTACCTTAAATTAAACCCTCATCAACTTTCACTTGGATCCTTTTATCATCTTCAGGAAAAACTTCCAGTTCTTACCCCTTCACCAAACACTAGTAATGTTATTTTCTCATTTAAACTTTGGTTGGATCCCTACTAACCACAGGATAGGGTCTAACTCCAAAATATAGATAGCAGAGAGGGTTTTTCATGATTTGACCTTACTAGCTTTATACTTTTCCTTTGCCATCTAAAGGCATTTACCAGATATATCAGTCAGCTAATGCTGTGTAACAAACAAAACCACTGGCTTAAGACAATATTATTATAGCTCTCATATCTGTGGATTGGCTGGAATAAGCTGAGTTAGACTAGGCTTGCACATGTGTCCGTGGATCAGTTGGGTTATGCATGCGTCATTGGCTCAGCTGGAGACTTTAGGTAGGGCAGCTTTGTTTCATATGTCTCTCTTCTGGAACCAATATATAGACCAGGGATTTCCATTTGTGTTTTTACCCTAGAATCATTGATTTGACAAGGCATACCTTTTTTTTTTTTTTTAGATTTATTTATTTGAGAGAGAGCGAGAGAAAGAGAGCACATGAGTTTGGGAAGGGGCAGAGGGAGAGAATCTCAAGCAGATTCCTGACTAAGCACAGAGTCCAACAAGGCACTTGATCCCAGGACCCATGAGATCATGACTTGAGCCAAAACCAAGAGTCAGATGCTCAACTGACTGAGCCACAGAGGTGGCCCAAGCATACCTTCCTTATAGTGATAACAGAAGCTCAAGAGAGCAACATGCAAGAGCTCTCAAGCCCTAAATTCAGAATTGGAATATCATTACTTCTGCCTCATTTTATCAACCAAAGCAAGTCTCATATAAATTTAGAGTCAAGAGATAGGGAAATATGCTTTGCTTCTTTATGGGAAAACAGTTTACATGGAAAAGTGTGAGGATAGAATGAGAGGTAAGGAATTGAGGCCATTAGTATGATCTGACACACCAGCCGTCCACTACACTTTTAAAACGTCCTGAACATACCATGTCTGCTTGAGAAAGGGATTGTAAAGATTCATTCTGAGCCACTGTGTCATGAGGAAGTCTGGCAGGTCTGTTCTTGCTATAACATTATTATGATGCTTCCTGCTTCTTAATCCTGTGACTCCTTTGGTTTCTCTCCCACTGGTTCTATGTGTCTTATCAGCCTTTCAATGCCACCTACATGAAAAGAGTCTGTTTCTGATGCTCCCAACTGAGAACATTGGTCAAAACACTTGAAGACCTGGATAACCTCTTTGTTTTCACCCAGAGATGAACTTGTTGCTTTAAAAAAGTGAAAGGAGGGAAATTAAGGACATAGGCAATGTAGTACAAGTTACCACAACTTCACAGAAACCAAATGAATAGAGTGTTTTTCCTTTTTAAATTGGAATCTGGCTGTCGGTACAGCTATTTGAGAGAAGCAAGTATGCACCTAATGTTCATCTCCACCTCTTGGAAGTAGACCTGGGTGTAGGGAATGAAGGGACAAATATGAAGATACCTTCCATCCTCACCTTACCTATCTGCAGTTAGTGGCATGTGTGTGCCTACCCCGAGGGTAGAGAAGGGACTTGAAAATATGGCCAGGGAGTCTTTCTCCACATGAAATGCCCTTTACATCCACTGAGCAATTTTAACTGCTACTTTTCTCTTAAGGCCTATCTTATGGAAATACTGCCTTCTATTTTAAATCTATTTAATCTGCCTTCTCCTCTAACTCCATGGTGAAAATTTACTTTTTGCCTTTTATGTCATGTATTGTTATTTATGTACTCACCAATATATGTGTTTGTCCAGGCTGAGAATACCTAAGTGATCAGAATCAAGTCTTACTTGTCCTTCTATTTTTAGTAGGATGGATCAAATGAATGCTGAATATGTTCTATCAGATCATAAACAACCTGGAGGCAAGATTATTTATCTTGTGCCTTTTTAATCCTCACATCATCCTGCATAATTCTTCGGATTTAATTTAGTAGTAATTCCTTTAATAAATATTTGTTGAATGATATAAATTAAAATATGCTCACTCTTGGAGATCTGAGTTTTATTATTGAAGTATTTATTATTAAATCATGTGTGAGATTAGGAGGGTTCAAGAATATTCTTATGGGTTCTTCTGAAAAGTTATTGTATCTATTCCCTGATCCGTACAAGAAAATTTTGGAGGAGCTGGAGTTTAGTGTAGAGAAAGGATAACTGAAGGCTGATAATTAGGGCTCCTTTATTGGTAATATTAGTTATTCATCATGTCAACCAAGGAAAGTGTTTGTGTATATATTGCCTAAAATATAAACATAGATTAGATGTTATTACTTATAGGCTTTGTTAAGGGACTTACAGAATTTCCTTCATTGGCATTGGACAAAGAACCCTTTCTTTGTGGGGGCTTATGACACCTGTTTCTAGTAAGCTCTTTATTTCTCTGTGATTCAGTAGTTTTTACAACTGTAGCAATGGTTCATGGGATGTGTCTTTTTAAAAAGTTTTTATTTTGATTTCAGTTAGTTAACATACAGTGTTATATTAGCTTCAGGGGTATAATACAGTGGTTGAACACTTCCATACATCATCTGGTGCTCATTCACAACAAGTGCCCTCCTTAATCCCCATCACCTGCTTCACCCTTCCTCCCACCCATCCCGCCTCTGATAACCATAGGTTGTTTTCTATAATTAAGAGTCCATTTCCTGGTTTCTCTCCCTCTCTCTCTCGATTTTTTCCTTTGTTTTGTTTCTTAAATTCCATGTGTGAGTGAAATCATATGGTATTTGCCTTTTTTGGACTTATTTCACTTAGTATTATACGCTCTAGTTCTATCCACATTACAAATGGCAAGATTTCATTATTTTTTATGATTGAATAATAGTCCATTTTAGATATACTACATCTTCTTTATCCATTCATCAATCTATGGATACTTGGGCTGCTTCTATATCTTGGCTATTGTAAATAATGCTATTATAAACATAGGGGTGCATGTATCCCTTTGAATTAGTGTTTTTGTGTTCTTTACCTGGTAGTGAAATTGCTGGATCTTAGGGTAATTCTTTTTTTAAGGTTTTGAGGACTCTCCTTACTGTTTGTCAGAGTGGCTGCATCAGTTTGCATTACCACCAATAGTGCACAAGTGTTCCTTTGTCTCCACATCCTTGCCGACATGTTTTTTTCCTGTGTTGTTGATTTTAGCCATTTTGACAGGTGTGAGGTGAAATGGCATATATCTTTTAAAGTTGCTGACATGTGTGATGAAATGTGAGATGATAATATTTCATAATGTATGTGGAATAATTATGTGGGACAAAGAAGAGTATATTAAGTATCTCCCAGTGTATATTATTAATGTACATATTTTTGTTTTGATTAAAAATCCAATACAAAATAGTTCACTTTTTAGCGGACTTTTTTTTTTTTTATTTTATTTTATTTTATTTTATTTTATTTTTTTTATTGTTACTAAATTTTTTTTCCAGTGTTTCAAGATTCATTCCCCATTCCCCACACCCAGTGCTCCCCGCTTTAGGTGTCCCCAGTACCCACCACCAGGCTCTCCCATCCCTCCACCCCCCTCCCTCCAAGTCCCTCAGTTTGTTTCTGTGCTCAAAATCTCTGTTGTTTCGTTTC
>PITA01019135.1:0-38450 GCA_004023965.1 Spilogale gracilis | reverse complement strand
CACCGCAAGTAAGTGAAACCATGTGATACTTGACTTTCTCTATTTGGCTTATTTCACTCAGCATAATCTCTTCCAATCCAGTCCATGTTGCTACAAAAGTTGGATATTCGTCCTTTCTGATGGAGGCGTAGTATTCCATTGTATATATATACCACATCTTCTTTATCCATTCATCTGTTGATGGGCACCTTGGCTCTTTCCACAGTTTGGCGATTGTGGCCATTGCTGCAATGAACATTGGGGTTACCATATGTCCCTTCTTTTCACTACATCTGTATCTTTGGGGTAAATGCCCAGTAGTGCAATGGCAGGGTCATAGGGTAGCTCTATTTTTAATTTTTTAAGGAATCTCCACACTGTTTTCCAAAGCAGCTGCACCAATTTGCATTCCCACCCACAGTGTAAGAGAGTTCCCCTTTCTCCGCAGCCTCTCCACCACTTGTTGTTTCCTGACTTGTTAATTTTGGCCATTCTGACTGGTATAAGGTGGTATCTCGGTGTGGTTTTGATTTGAATTTCCCTGATAGCTAGAGACGCTGAACATTTTTTCATGTGTCTGTTAGCCATTTGTAAATCTTCTATGGAGAAGTGCCTCTTCATGTCTCTTGCCCATTTTTTGATGTGTTCATCTTCTTTTTGGATGTTGAGTTTGAGTAGTTCTTTGTAGATCTTGGATACCAGCCCTTTGTCTGTAGTGTCATTTGCAAATATCTTCTCCCATTCTGTGGGTTGCCTCTTTGTTTTGTTGACTGTTTCCTTTGCTGTACAGAAGCTCTTTATTTTGATGAAGTCCCAGAAGTTCATTTTCACTTTTGTCTCCTTTGCCTTTGGAGACGTGTCTTGAAAGAAGTTGCTGTGGCCGATGTCAAAGAGGATACCGCCTATGTTCTTTTCCAGGATTTTGATGGATTCCTGCCTCACGTTAAGGTCTTTCAACCATTTCGAGTTTGCCTTTGTGTGTGGTGTAAGAGAATGGTCTAGTTTCATTCTTCTATACGTAGCTGTCCAATTTTCCCAGCACCATTCCGAGAATTCTCTTTAATTTCATTTTACTCATTTGTACCTTCAAATAATAACTCTTCAGAATGTGTATCTATTATCTGCAGGATGATTTTTCTGATATAAGCTATTCCATTATTACCAGGAATAGAGGTCTCGTTTAATTTTGTACCCAATGTAATTACTAGGATTTGAATTTTCAGAATAAATAACACAACAAATATATGAAATATATCTAATATGTTGTTAAGACTACTCCACAGAGGTTTTGTTTTATTTTGTTTGGTTTTTTTTCATTCCACATTTTGATGTTTATGCTAGAATTGGGATTCAGTGTGCTGATACTCAGGATTGAAGGAATCTTTAATCAATCACTCAGAATATTTCTTCAAACTATATTGATAGTCTCACTTTTTTTTTTCTCCTACTTTGTTCAAAACAATGAATTAGGTGTGTGCTACATGCAATTCCTCATGTTCATTGAGTGGAAAAGGATACGGAAAGGGTATCTTCTCTTCCCCCAAAGAAGTCTGCCATATATTTGAGTATATCAGATATGTTAAACTAACCTTCAGATTTTTTAACCCACCCAACTAACATTTTGAACTTATACAAGGAGAATACAAATTTATTGGTCATAAGGTTAAATAAAGGGGATAATTTTTATTTTAAACACACCATTCTGGCTTCTCTCGCTTTAAATTAAAATAGCTTTTAAGCTAGGACTCTTGAACTCCACTCACCAGTTAGAATTTTGATACAGTAATTTGGAACCATGCAAAAGGTATATTGAAAAAACCCTTTCTGAATTGAAATAAGGACTTCAACCCTTTTATATGTATTCCTAAAAATCCCCAAGACCGCAGAATCCGGAGTTCACACTTTGATATATTCTACTTTTCTTTGCTCTTTGGGTATGCATGTATCCATTTTTATGTGTGTACTGGTGTTTACAAAGAGTGTGGTATAACCTACAACCTTTCTGGGTTTTTTAGTTAATTAACAATTATCTGGGATTAAAAGAAAAAAACAAGAATAGTACTCAATAAATTTACTGTGCATTTAATCTTCATACTATATCTAGATAGTTAAATGTTATTAAATTCTGATGATTGGGACACCTGGGTGGCTTAGTTGTTAGGCGTCTGCCTTCTGCTCAAGTTGTGATCCTAGGGTCCTGGATTGAGCCTTGTGTCGGGCTCCCTGCTCGGTGGGAAGCCTGCTTCTTCCTCTCCTACTTTCCCTGCTCGTGTTCCCTCTCTCATTGTGTTTCTCTTTGTCAAATAAATAAATAAAATCTTAAAAAAAAATTCTTAAGATTATCAGGGAGCTAACGCATATACATGGACAGATAAATTTGAAATATTTCATCCAGAATTGAAATATATTTGGTAGGTAGAGTCCTAATCTGAAAACCCAATTTTCTACTCTAAATAATAAATAGTCTGAGTACTTCTGAACTCTACTTTTTATGACACTTGTCATCATTCTCCAGGATACTGTGTATTTCTTTTACATGATTATCTGACTTGTTTATAATATTGCACCATCAAAATGCAAGGGCAGTTTTAGAATATGATTAGCGTCATGCATCTTAGTTTTTTTAAAACACATTTTATACCATGAATATCAAACTTATTTCACATAAACTTAAACACTGACTGGAGTGTGAAAATCTCATATAAAAGGTGAAAAAGCATAACACAGAGCAAAAGAATCATGTGAACCACCATATATTTTCTAGTTGCTAAGGGGACAAGCAAGCCTTGTAAAATCAGCTATGGTGTTCCAACTTGTCTCTCTTCATCCCTCGGTGTATTTTATGCTTATTTTGGAGGCTCAAAAGAGCTATATTTATTTGCTTGTAGAATACAATTTATATTTTGGTCTCCTGTGTTCAATTTTACATTTTCCAAAGTACACTAAATTTAATAAATATAAGTTAGCAGTTCTCCAATGAATATAGGCAATTGTCAACACAACATCCTATTTCTGAGCTGTTTAAAGGTTGTGTACAGACTCTCGAAGCATGGCACTGGGGCTGTATAAACACATTATTCAAAATGTCTCTGTTGCTTGTAAATAATAAATAATTAAAAATTAAATCATTTGATTTTCTTTTAGCACCAACCATAAAGCTTGAAAAACACAGAACATTCAGAAATGATAAGTATGCTACTTGAAGCAGTATGCATTTTATGTAGAAAGGAACTCTTTAAAAGTGAGCCATCCCTCTTTAAAACAGATTTGAGGAATAAAAATAGAGGAATTTCTTTCATATTAATTCATAGAAGTAACTAGGAAAAGCAAGTACTCATGTAAGATCTTTTTAGTGTGATATAAAAGCTTATCCCCAAAAGATATCAAAGTTTCTTAATAAAATAAAATGAATTTCATGGAAACCATTATACAACTCTCTTTCCTACAAATAAAAAAAATGGTAAGATATCTTTAAGGACCTTTTAAAAAATATTGTTTATATAATGACCTTTACACTCATATGACGAGGTTTAGTAAAACATTCAGTGTGAGTTTATTTTCCATGAAATATAAATAATTTAATTATACTAGTAAATTGCAAAGGGACAATAATCTCTTGGCTTGCAAAATATTCCATTGCTTATTATTCAGAATTGATTCAAGGAATCTAATTTGAGTATAATGGCATAATACATTACACATGCATATGCACACATACACACATAAAGAGATGGATATTTGACATCTAGCTACTTTTCTTTCATGAGTAATTCTCGTGGTGTTTAAAACATTAAAATCTTGCTAAATCCCAGTGATTTGCATAGTCTGATAAGTAAAATAATGCACTGATTTTTTTATTATCTATAGCCTAGAAAAATAAACCTAATTTTCAATATTAAATATTTGAAATAAGTTGCCTTTTATTTCTTTGTCCAGGTGATTTACCAATTTTTAATTTGTTTTTCAGAAAGGTAATTTTGTATAGATTAGAAAGATTTTTTTCCCTTGAAGATAATATCCCAAGGTGACATACTCCCAAAATGTTTAAAGTTATTAAATATTTTCCTTATTCTCATATTTCAGCCTTGTTATGCAAATAAGCTATATTTACTCTATACATACAAAAATAAAGGAATGAATAATTACCAAGAATTTTAAGATAATGTCTTCTTAATTCATTTGCCATCCTCTCTAGCCTTGGCAAAGGAATAGGTACAGAAGAACAGAAACAGACATTGTTCAATCTTTTATTCGTTCTGAGGAGGAAAGGAGTGTTTTATTTTTTTACAATTCACAAATCCTTACAGTGTCCTTGAATGTAAAATGCAGTGTAATATCACACAAAGTAACTTTTATTTCTCTGTGGGTATTGCCTATAAAGCAGGACAAAATTCTTTGAGAAGAAAAAGAAAAGCTTTGAACAGCATTTTTTTAAAGTAAAAAGAACTCCATCACTAATACTTCCCATCAAACCTATCTCCAATGAGAGTAGAGGACCAGTTCTCTTAAATGCCCTGTTCTATTTGAATAGAGACTTATTTCTCCTGGGTAGACCTCAGCTCTTCCTGTGAAGATGCTAGGCAATTCTGAGGCACTATTCTTTGTCTTAATGCTTCACTTCTGATAGCAGTGGGCCTGGATAACTTTAGATTATTGCTAGCCCCAAATACTTCATTAATAAAATCATACCACATAATGTTTTACTTCAAGAATTTGTAGATGTTTAGAATGCCAGTATCAGTAAAATCCCTAAGAGAAATATTTTCTTTTAGAAGTCTGATTATTTGAATTTTTATAGATGTGAGAAATAATTTTCATTCAGTAGACCTGGTCTTTTAAGATTTCCATGAACCTGTGAACACATATTCTTTTTAAGCAAATCTTTGACCATACAAAAATAAATATTTAAGCACAAAAGCCATTAAATAACTATCTCAACAATTCAAAATTTAGTATTAAAAGTGGAGCAGTCAGCTAGTAATGAGTAGTAATTTAGGCATTCACAATGGGGCTGTGCTTTGATATCTCAGGATAATCGTAAGGACATTCCATTCAGTGGACACATTCAAAATAAAGTAATCTGTTGTTAAAAGGGCTATGTTTTGGTGGTAGGTGTAGAGAGCTGTTGGACAATGCCATCATAGGATCTCTCCCTCTCATAGAAATTAAGTAGGCAAGAATGCATTTTTCACCTTAGAATCGGCTGACTTAATAAAATGTTAAGGCACTTATAATTGATTGTTTCATTATCTGGCATTAAAATTTTCTCCAACTTTTAAAACAAGTTTCTATAAATGCTTTTCTTTCTTTTTTTCTTTTTTAATATTTTATTTATTTGACAGAGAGAAACACAGCCAGAGAGGGAACACAAGCAGGGGGAGTGAGAGAGGGAGAAGCAGGCTCCTCGCTGAGCAGGGAGCCCGATATGGGACTCGATCCCGGGTCTCCGGAATCATGACCTGAGCTGAAGGCAGTCACTTAACCAACTGAGCCACCCAGGCACCCCTATAAATGCTTTTCTAGACACAATTTAGAAAATGATGCAAGAATGCTGGAACCAATGTAAAGAGTATCTTCATTCATGAATGGCTTCAGAGTTCTATGATGTTAAGTCATTCAAGTTGCCAGCCAGGATCTAGACCACAAAGACTGTTCCAGATGACTATCAAAAATAATCATGTCAGCAAATATGCCATGAGCATAGACTACTTCTACTGGTTCACGCATTTCACTTCATTTTTTCAAAGCAACTCAGGAAAAAATGATGTATGATTTGATAAGGTTCTGTTTATTTTGCCAATGCAGTGCTTGCTGTTCTAAGTACTTTAAAAGTATTAACATGTTTAACTCTTTCAGCATCCATATAAAGTAGCTTCTATTGCTAAGCTTACTGCATAGATGAAAGTTTTAAGCCACACAGAGGAAAGTCTCTTTCCCAGAATTACTCAGATAATTGGCCCAGATCCAGAAATTTACATCTAGGAGCTGTATCTAGTGGTGCTATACTGTCCCTCCTAACAACTGCTTCTGAAAAACCCCCCTCAAGATGTACATGTGTGTGTAAATAGCTTGATAACTAGTAAATTAGAAATTAGAAAGTTTCTATCCACTTTTGTTTAAGAACTATATTGAGTGTGTTAGGATTTGGGAATGCAGGGACAATGCTATTTGATTTCTGGCCATGATCAATAAGTTCAAGTGTTCTGAGCTCTTATTGCTGCCATTGCATTTCTCTAGTTCTTTTTTTTTTTTTAAGATTAATTAATTAATTAATTAATTGACAGAGAGAGATCACAAGTAGACAGAGAGGCAAGCAGAGAGAGAGGAGGAAGCAGGCTCCCTGCTGAGCAGAGAGCCCCATGCGGGCCTCCATCCCAGGACCCTGAGATCATAACCTGAGCTGAAGGCAGAGGCTTTAACCCACTGAGCCACCCAGATGCCCTCTCTAGTTCTTTCACTCTTCTTTTTCCCTAGAAGTCTGCTTCTTACCTTTTTACTCTTTAATCATCCAGATGTCTTTCCCCCTATTCACTTTCTGCTGATGACTTCCTTCAGTTCATCAAGAACAAGAAAAGCAATGAGAAGAGAACTTCATGTTCATATGCTCTATCTTCCTTCATAATACTAGTTATGGACTATCTTTTCTCTAAGTTCAACCGTTAGGTACTAGACCTTTCCCCTCTCACCTCAGAGATATCACTTAAATCATCTCCCTTGCCTCAGCTTTTAAAAATATTCTATTTATGAAATACAAATCTGTAAAACAACAACAACAAAAGAAAAACAAAAAACCAAAAACCTCCCATAACTCTACATTCTCTTTAAGCTACTTCATTTCTCCATTACTATTGACTTTATAACTGCTGTCAGTGCCTTTCAGCCAAAGAGCCCTTGTAATAGACCTGTAGGTCACAACAGCTGGAATTAGTTACTCCCAGTAGCAAAAAACAACACACACCGCAGAGTTGCTGGGTATCTTAGTAAGATGTTTGAAAAGGCATTATTGGAGCTTGTGTTAGATGATTTGGAGAAGAGTTCAAAAAAGCATGGTTTTGCTATGACTAAGATGCTATCAGAAAGTAAGGATAATTCTCTGATTATTTTAATAAATCTTATCTAAAGCAGAAAAATTGAAGGGAAGTGAAAGCCATTTAGTAAATTATACACATTTATAATGTAATTAATGGTTAAGAGATAATTTAAGCTTCTTCAGAGAAAAATAGTTAACAATATTAATAGCATTAATTGCATCTAAAATTATAGAATAACTTTGCCACCCATTAAAGCAGATAAAGTATGGGATCTCTTAGTACACTGGTATGTGGAAAAAGAATGTAGTGATCAGTAGCAGTTTGGTAATCATCATAGAAACTACATCCAAGCTTGAATTACATGTATTTGCATTGCCATGTGAAAGTCTCATACTGTGTTTTGTCTTATTCTTTTAACTTACCTTGGGCACTAAGATACCACTATCTCTCTATATAGTCAACTTCTACTGTACTCAAAGATTCTATTTGTTACACACAAAATATAAAAGTGATTTCACTCTGTGGTTTGGCAGAGGCTAAGTTGGCTTTTATGATATAGTCTCATAAAAATATAGTTTGAAAAAAAATATGCCTTCTGACTTTGGAAGTAGATGCATTGCATTTATATCACTTTATTTTCATTTAATCTGGAAAGTCTTATAGCTTTTAAAAAATTATTGATCTTGACATTTTTGAAATATATGTATTCACTATTTCAGAGGTTATTTCTCAGTTTGGGTCTGCACCATGCATTTCCTGATTAGAAACACATTATACATCTCTCAGGAATAGCACAGAAGTGATGTTGTATCCTGCTCAGTACATAATGTCAAGAGGCATTTGATAACAGTTTGTCCTAAGGTAAGTGATCAAATCATTAACTGATTAAGGCAGTGTCTGCCAGGTTTCTCCACCATAAAACTATTATTTTCCCTTTGTAGTTAATAAATATCTTGTGGGAAGAAACCTGGAGAGTGTGTAAATAACTTGTTTATTATCAAATATTACACAATAGTTTTAATATCCATGGAGAGCTTCTTAACTTTATTATCCCTTCAATATTTATTGGTTGTCATTTGATTACAAGGAAGTACTTTTATTTATCCCTAACTTGTTTTGTTACTGAAGTATAATTAGTGTGAAATGTTATTTTAGTTTCAGGTATACACTATATTGATTCAATAATTCTGTACATTTACAGAATGGGAGAAGATACTTGCAAATCACGTATCTGGTACAGGGTTAGTATCCAAAGTCTATAAAGAACTTATCAAACTCAACACCCCCCAAAATAAATAATCCAGTTAAGAAATGGGCAGAAGACATAAACAGACATTTTTCCAAAGAAGACAGACAGAGGGCTAACAGACACATGAAAAGATTCTCAATGTCACTCATCATCAGGGAAATACAAATAAAAACCACAATAATATATCACTTCATACCTGTCAGAATGCTTGAAGTTAAGAACTCAGGAAATAACAGATGTTGGTGAGAATGAGGAAAAAGGGCCCTCTCACACTGTTGGTGGGAATGCAAACTAGTACAATCACTCTGGAAAACAGTATGAAGCTTCTTCAGAAAGTTAAAAATGGAACTACCCTATGACCCAGCAATTGTACTCCTAGGTATTTACCCAGAGGATTAAAAGAATACTAATTCGAAGGGGCACATGCACCCCAATGTTCATAACAACATTAGCAATAATAGCCAAATTATTTGAAAAACCCACATGTCCATTGACTGATGATTGGATAAAGAAGAGTGGTTATTTGTATATACAATGAGATATTACTCATCCATCAAAAAGAATGAAATCTTGGCTATTTGCAATGACGTAGATGGAGCTAGAGGGTATTATATTAAGTGAAACAAGACAGGGAAAGTAAAAAACCACATGATTTTACTCAGATGTGGAATTTAAGAAAGAAAAAAGGTGAGTAAAGGGTAAGGGGGAAAAAAAAAAGAAAAATAAACCATAAGAGACTCTTAACTGTAGAGAACAGGCTGAGGGTTGGTGGACAGAGGAGGCTGGGGAGATGAGCTAAATGGGTGATGGGTACTAAGGAAGGTACTTGTTGTGATGAACACTGAGTGTTAAGTTCTATTCCTAAAACCAATATACCCTGTATGTCAACTAACTAGAGTTTAAGGAACAACTTGAAACAAAAATATTAGGAAGTTTATTTTTGTCAAAAAATTAATTCTATACATTACTCAGTGCTTACCACAATAAGTGCAGTCACCATACAACATTATTATATTATTGACTATATTCCCTATGCTGTACTTTTCTTCTATGTGACTTATTTACTTCATGACTGGAAGTTTGTATCTCTTAATATTTTTCATCTATTTCACTCATCCCCCTGACCCATTTCCCCTGTGGTAACCATCAGGTGTCTTTATTTAAGAGATTTTTGTGTGTGTGTTCGTTTGTTTTTTAGATTTTTTTAGATTTAGATTTGTTAGATTTTTAGATTTAGATTACATGCTTTAGATATGCAAATGAAAAAATATGTATTATCTTTTCCTGTCTTATTTTACCTAACATACTACTGTCTAGGCCCATCCGTGTTATTGCAAACAGAAAGATTTCACTCTTTTTTATGGCTGGGTAATTGCACACACATAATGTACACACAGCATGTCCTTTTGTCCATTTATCTGTTGGTAGACACTTGGTTTGCTTCCATATCTTGGTGACTGCAAATAATGCTGCAATAAACATACAGGTAAATAAATCTTTTGAACAAGTGTTTTTATTTTCTTTGGGCAAATACCCAGTAGTGGAATTACCAGACTATAAGGTGTTTCTGTGTTTAATTTTTTGAGGAAACTCCATACCGTTCTCTATAGTGGTTGCACAAACCTACATTGTTGGCAAGAATGCACAGGATTCCCTTTCCTCCACATCCTTACCAATACTTGCTATGTCTTGTTTTTTGACAATAGATATTCTGACTGGTGTGAGATAATATCTCAATGTGCTTTTGCATATTTCTGATAATGAGTGATATTGAGCAACTTTTCATCTGTCAGCCATCTGTATGTCTTCTTTGGGAAAACATGGGAAAACATTTATACATGTACTTTTCCCACTTTTTAATAGGGTTGTTTTTTTAGTGTTGAGTTGTAAAAGTTTTCTATATATTTTGGATATCATATATTATTTGCAAATATCTTCTCCCATTCACTGGATTGCCTCTTTTATTAATGGTTTCCTTTTCTGTGCAAAAGCTTTTTATTTTGTTCTAGTCTCGATAGTTCATTTTTGCTTTTGTTTCCTTTGCCTGAGGAGACAGATCCATAAATATATTGCTAAACCCATTTCTGAAAGATTACTGCCTATGTTTTCTTTTGGGAGTTTTATGGTTTCAGGTCTCACATACAGGTCTTTAATCCATTTAAGTCTATTTTTGCAAATGGTGTGAGCAAGTAGGCCAGTTTTCTTCTTTTGCAGGTAGTTAACTTTCCCAACACCTTTAGTGAAAAGACTATCTTTTCCCCAGTGTATAGTCTTGCCTCTTTTGCCATACATTAATTGACCAAAAAAAATGGGTTTATTTCTGGCCTCTCTATCCTGCTCCATTGATCGTTTTTTTGTACCAGTATCATGCTGTTTTGATTACTACAAGTTTGTAGTATATATTGAAACCTAGGATTCTGATACTTCCAACTTGGTTCTTTCTCAAGATTCCTTTGGCTATTAGAATTTTTTTGAACTTCCATGCAAATGGAATTGTTTTCCATGCAATTGTTTTTGGTAATGTGAATAATTTGAACAATATATCCCTAATTTAATTTTGTATTAATTTATACTAGTATGGACTCATGGATTTTATTTAGCAGTTTATAATCCGTATTATTAGAATTTATTTTGATATTCAAATTCTGAAAGACAAAATCACCTTTCTTACCCAATGTAAAGACCAGTTGGATCCATGAATATTTTTAGCATTAACGTATAAAGAATTCTATTGGCTGATATCCATGGCAGAGAATCTGACAGAGGTACTAGTTTGTATTCTTGTATGGTAACTCTTGACATTTCAGGAGAAGACAACATCTCAAAACACAAAGATTCTCACTTCCAGAAATTCTAATTCAGTCCACATCATTAAGTCTTCAAGGATGAATTTTCTTAATGATTTAGGTAATGCAGGAATAATAATCAGAGAAAATTTTCTAGTAGATGTGCAGTAATAATGTCTAACTCAACTATTGTATGAACAATACTCATTTTACAGTAAACTAAATGAGCACTTCTAAAACTAAGAATAAATATTTGGATTTGGGAAAGCTGAATTGAAGAGGGAGGAGGGATTTCATCATAAATTAAGGCTATTTTGAATAACAATTTTCAACCAATACTTTTTTTTAAGATTTTATTTATTTATTTGACAGAGAGAGATCGCAAGTAAGCAGAGAGGCAGGTAGAGAGAGGAGAGGAAGAGCCCCATGTGGGTTCTATCCCAGGACCCAGAGATCATGACCTGAGCCGAAGGCAGAGGCTTTAACTCACTTGAACCCACTTGAACCCAGGTGCCCCCAATACCCTACTTTTAATCATCATTTTCTGAACCTCTACTTAAAAGTGTTAGAATGGGGCCAAGAAATATAGATATATTTTCCTATTTGCTTGTATATTAATAGACTTGAAGAGGATTTTAATTACCAACATAGGTAGTAAGGCAATTACTGTAACAAAATTATCTCTTGCCTATTACTGATAGTGGCATTTGTTTTTAAGTCAGTGTGTTCAATATTGGATATTCATTTCTAAGGCACTGAGGCTTGTAATTCTAGCCCCTGTTCATAACACTTAAATCTTCTGTTCTTAAGGTTTGCAACTGCCCAAATTACTTATTAGGATTTCCTTTGCAGTCCTGTTTGGTTTGAGTGTATACCATTATCATGAAATAATATTTAAAAGTTAGTGAAGTTTTGCCTACATAAATATGATTATAAATCCATTTTACACATTTTCTCATTTAAACACTTTAGAGCTAAGGGATCATGTTTTTATAGATTTTGCCCCCTGTGGGCACATGTTAACCTAAAGGGAAACAATAAGTTTTAATCACCTCTAATTACTTACCTATTGGATTCAAATTATGAGCAACCACAATAGTGTTAAGAAAGAATGATCCTGGTCTACTTCAGGTTTTGGTCCATCACTTGGTGTTTTTAGAACATTGTTCAATTCATCGAACCTCTTGGAGAAATACTTTTCTTGTAGGTGAAAAGCTGAAAATAATACATGTTCTCAGAGTATATATGTGCAATAACAGTAAAACTGACTTCATATAAATGTTTCTTGAAAAACATTTGTGTGATTTAAGCCTCCCCTGATATAATTATGTATAATGAAAGTAATAACACATAGTGCATATTAAGAAAAAGAAATACTTTCATCTTTCATTTTTATACACTATTTCACTCATTCAATTTTGAGGCTAGATATTAGCCTAAGTTTCAGAGACGGGAAAGTGAATGTAAACCATTTTTATACTTATATCAAGAGACTTTTCTTTGATCCCTTCCACATGATCATAGGTATATGTCTATTCCACTATCCCATTAGGAACGAAAAGCCTAAGTTTTATTAATTTATTCTCTCTGGTGAGGGAAATAAGTGCCTTCAAGTACAAAGGTTATAAGATATGTGTCTGTCATAAAACTGTGGCCTTGTTAATTTCTTATGAGACCAAGTTCTAGTAACACCACAACTCATCTCTGACCCTCTTTTGATGCTCAAAAGAAAAAAAAAAAGTAACAGCCTTTTTTACCTGGAAAGAGCATTGAGAGAATCTACTTTATTCCAAAATGTAAAATGGCAGAGCACACCTCAATAATCGTTGATAAATGTATAAATAAATACATTTATGACCCCCTAGACATGATACAGGGCCAAATCAGTAACAGACATATCACCTGAGAGCTGAAGAATGACTTAATCTTCAGCTGGCTGTGTTTTCTTGCTGTAGAACATATTGATGAAAGGATTTCTGGAGGCCAAGTGGGGTGGGAAGGAGTACTTGGAAGCAAAATAACAACCATCTTCATTTAAGCCACTTATATCCTTGTTATATTGCGTCCTTTCTGTCCAATCTAAACAAACTCCCTCTATCAGAGGAAAGACGTAAGGTTGCACTTTGATCTTCGTAACCACAGATGAAATCATCCAGACACCCTCGAGAGAAAAGATAAATTAAAACACAGAGTCTATTTTTAATTATCTGGCTTTAATTCAAATTGCTTAGGCATCTTGCTTACTTTTCATAGGTATGCCCCAAGTTTTAATGAATGTATACAATTTATTTTCATTGGAATTGAGGCTTCATTTAGAACAGTATTTGTTAAATGGATCACTGAGCTGAATAAATCAAACTGAAAGGGAGAGTGTATACAGCTTGCTGTGAAGTCAAGGGCACAGGAGGCCTCTGGTAAAGTGAACCCATCATTTAAAGATGGGAGTCAAAAAAAGGCAACTGAACATTGTGGTGGAAGTCTGAGTTACAGAGATCACAATGAATTAAAGCATGCCGGACCTTCACAATTTTATCCTCGTCCCTTATGCTTTTATAGAGCACAGCTTTTTTTCCTCTCTATGCCACAGCCAAGGTAATTTCTTCTGATCTTTCAGTTTACTGAGTCTCTCTCATGCAGTATCAAATGCTCTATGTACCCCATCTGCTTTCAAACTTCAAGATAGTATGCTATTCATGGAAAGTGCACAATTTGGTTCCTTTGCAAGCATGCCTCTATCATTGGAAAGGTCTTGATTCATGTTTTATTGATTTCCTTAAATATTTTATGCATAGCTCTTTCTATGTTATTGATAATTACTGTATCTGAAATTCTTGGGGGTTTCTGTGAAACTTCTCATTCATGATCATTCATCTCTTGTATGTGGTGATTTTCAACTGTTCGTTCATATTTGATTGAAAATAATCTGGGAACCAGGGACACAGCTTGCCTCAAATGATGTTAACACCTCTGTGGCACCTGGCTTAATGCAAGTACCATGCTGTCTTCCATGAGCTCTGCACTGCTGTCCCAGGGCAACGTCAGTGTCCCTGTCTATTTACAACTCATCTTCATGGTATTTAGGGGTTTTTTTCCCCCTTTCTTTCTTTTTATAAAAGTATAGGACTTTTCAGGATTTTCCTTACACTTCCAAGAGACAATGCAGTAAAACGTAAAGAAATCTACAGAGAGGGTGACCTTCAGAATATTTACTTTGCCACATCGCTATGGTATTGTACATTCTTGGAACAATGGACCCCCTCAGAGAGAGAACAGGTGATGAACTGGAACATAGTGTTGAAGAGTGGGATTACTGGCAATGTAAATATTTGTTTTCTCATTACTTTGAAATGCAATTTAATATCATTTTCCCAATTAGGATCTCTTTGTTTCTTTCTTTTTCTTCCTTTTTTTTTTTAAGAATAAAGAAATCTTATGTTCTTTGTAAGGAAACTAAAGCTTAATTAAGATTGAAGAGTCTAATTTTAAAATGAGTTTCAACTGTTTTCTTATCCTCCCAAATCTGAACACTTTTTTTGAAAGTCTATAAGAGAAAATATAACAGGAAAAATACTTTTCCTTTTTTCTTCTCTACCACTTACTCCACATGTCTCTTTGAATAAGTTAAAATTGTTCCGAGCTTCAATTTTTTGAAGCTGTAACAATGGTGTAACAATGCCTTCCTTGGGCAATCCACAAGCTTGTGAGAAAATTGAAATCACATATTACATTTGATCTTTCTGAAACTTAAAGTGACATATCAATAGAACATTTTTATAAAGAGAATTTTATATAAAAATCAGCCCCTTAGAAGAAAACATTGAACTTTAATTACAACGGAATTCATTTTCTATACCAAGTGGTCAGGAGGTATACATTGGAAGCCAAGTTGGTATTACTGTCACAGTTGAGAATGAGGACTAATGAACTAGCCATTGCAAGTCTCAGGTGTTTTATCAAGAATGTGGGAAATTATTTTATTCTGCAACAAATTAATTTGCAACAAAGGTTCTTAATATTTTTGAACACAACAAAGCACACATCAAGAAATCGTGGCAATAAACCGATCTCTCATATTATCACTGCCTGTCTTCCCAAATTCATATTCATTGTACACTTTATATACAGTCTTTTGCTTGTATAGTTATGAAATGGTACTTTCCTTTATTTGCTTTAAAAAAAAAATCTCAAATAGTTAGTGGTCTAGCAGACTAGCTGCCTGAGAGGGAGTGCTTGAGTTGAACAAAAATCATCTCTTCAGGTTCTGACACACATTCAGACCTCAAGGCCTTACTTGATGTCTCACTTCCAAGGCTTAAATGGAACTACATTTTCAGGATTGATTTTTGTAGTTAATTGAATTAGCATTTTGAAAACTATTTTTTGTCAGTTTATTCAAGTGACTCTTGTGTGAGTAAAAACATTGCAGAAAAAAGGATCCATTTTTTAAATATAATAGGGCCTCTTAAATATGCACTAATAGTTTCATTGAAAGTTATGCTGTATATTTTACTTATACAAATTGCTCATTTCTCTAACTTTTGTAAAAAAAATTCTGGAGTCTAAAGAACAGCTTTACAAATATGCAGTAGCATTTTTCAGCATTCCATGTAATTTGATTGTAGAGATTGCATCTAGTAGCCATAATTATCTTTTAAAAAATGGTAACAGTTTCAGTTTGGCACTTAGCCTCAGATTGTGTGTGTGCATATGCTCCTATATAATGCTCAATATATATAAGCAATTTGAAACATAATATATATTTGTGTAGTAAGTTCTTTTTCTTTTGCCTCTTATTTTTTTTTTTCTTTAAAATCACTACAGGTAAAATGCAACCACTGTATAGTAATCTGATCTGTTTTAAAAAGTTGATTACTTTTGAAGTATGGATCACACATTCAGCATACTGTATTTGCCAGATCTTGATATTGAAAAAATAGTGTTTACTCACAAAACGATACAGCATGAAACAGTAGTGAAGTGTATCATTTTTACGGCTTATAAAAATAAAAACAATTAGTATTTAATGAATTAATGCAATAAAAATGTAAAGTGTTACTATCTTTGACTATGAGTATGCTATACTTCCCAACATTCTCAATAATTATGTAGCTATTAGTGTATTTGTTTATAATGCTTGTTCATATGAGCTTCAAATAATCAGATAACTAATATCTAAAGTTGAGTAGAAACTTTATTAATACTCATTTTATGAGTAGATTATCACTGACAAAGCAATAGTATCCGATGTATATTACTTTTTAATCTCCGATGGCTTCTTCATTTATAAAAGGCTAAAATGAGCTACTGTAAGATATTGGAAGTACTTTTAAGTCATCAAAACAAGAGTACAGGATAGTTTTCATGTTAAGTCAGTATTATTGTACTTTAGTTCTTTGAAGTGTGTACATTATTAATTATGCATATGCCACTCATGACTGACAAAGAATCTGAACTCCCTAGAGGCACAATCTAGTTCCTCTGGTCTATTTTTTCTGGATGTCTGGAAGATCTCCTAACTTACATTATCATCTTACAACAGATCTCCTCTGCTCCCACATATTTGTGTTCTGTAACGAGCCTGGGATCAGCTAAAGATCTTCATTTTCCACTTTGTCAGCATCAGGAGTGGGAAATACTTGTTCCAAGTAAGGAACAAGTAAGTAAGTAATCCCTTGCCCATACTGATATCCTTAATTCTTATTAATGACTGAACTGGTTTGAATTAGACCCCAATCTTTAAAGACCACATAAACCTGATTGTTTTTGAGTAGTGCCTTCACTCCATTATGCCAATTGTCTCTGAAAATTCTTTCCCAGTTTAGAACACTAATTGTATTTTTTTTTCTTAATGCACATTTCCAAAAACAGACATTATCTGTGTTTACCATATAATAATACATATAATCAATGTTATTATATAATTTCCATAATTTCCCATAATAAAGCCTTACATTTTTTACAGCATTTTACAGTTTACACAGCACTTTCACTTAATCAGCTCACAAGCCTCTGCAACAGGATAGTAATTAACTCAATTTTAATCATGAATACATAAAGGTTCAGAGAATTAGAATGGCATCCAGGGCATGGCAAAAATGTACTAAAACTGGCTTCTGACCCAGATTTTATAACCACAGACCAGTAGTAACCACACTGAGTCAAGGCTAAAGCTCAGTGACATTCCATAATAAATAATTCAAACTCCGTAGTCTCTGTGAACATTGAGATCACATTTACACAATAAAAAATAAAATGAGGCAATTATGTAGTTGGTTCAGCTAAATGCTTTCCCCTTAATATCAAAATCCTTCTCCTTAAATTAAAATTTTAAAGCAAATAAAATATCTCTCCCTTCAGTCAATATCAGTCTAGTCTTATGGCTTATCAGGAAGTTGCCAAAGGGCAATGATATATTGGCATTCATACGATAATTTTGGACCAGTTTTTTTTTTTTAACCTCCCTTCAGACATATTTCCCAATGCCTTCCCATCACACACACACACACACACACACACACACACACACACACACAGTCACATGACATTTTGCAGTTTAACTCTGAGCCTGTACAAGCTAACATAACAATGAAAAAGTGCTAGAATGCCATACATACCGGCTGTCTTGTTTTCGCTTGAAAAATTGTCCCTAGAATTGTACTTTACAATGGCTGTCAAATCAGACTCAAAGAACTCCCATTTTTCTTGAGGGCTTATGCCACTCCTCTGAAACAATTTCAATTACACTCAACATGTAAATGCTATTACTCCTTTCTTGTTCTTTCGGTTATGTTGATGATTAGCTATCTTTTGCCTGCCATAGTTTCATACAGCATCATATATATATATATATATATATATATGTATATATATATATATACATTAATAATTTTTAAAACTGTATAATTAATAACAGAAAATGAATTTCCTTCTCTATTAATTGCCTTATATACTGTATGGGCCTCCCACCATCCCTGACCAGAAAATAAAAAATTGGAGCTTTCTTATAATCAACTTTAATTAGATCAACTGTAAATATACCTTTAAACAGTGATTTAAAAACAATCAGGTTAATTAAAACAGTCCATAAGTCAATCGATGTTAAAATTGAAAGCTTGAAGATTAATATTTACAACTAGTGCTTAAAAACTTTAAAATATTTAGATTGCTTTTGCCTCTTGCAATATATTTGAACTTATTTTAAGCTCCTCAGATTTTACATTTGGATGTAAGTAACAAGTCTATTCGCACAGAAGTTCTTTGGGCATGGGGGCCATAACACAAATATCACTCACATCTTTTTGCTTTTTACATGAGAATAATTGCTGATGCCTGTTCATCATTAGTGTAGTAAATGTAACTGTGCATGAAGTTAAAACATTCTCAGAGGGCAGAATGAAAAGGTAGCTATCATTCCTGTGTCCTGAAGTTACCTGACCCCACTGCGGTCAGCCTCAGGTGTGATCACTGCCTTCACAGGGGTGATCTTTTCTTTTTGTCTCCTTAATTTTGATCTGCAAATGACCTTAGAGTATTTCTTTAACATAGAAATTGATCTATGAATCCAGAATGATAATTTAGGCTTGATCTACAAAGCCCACTATCTTGATAAGATTTAGTTTTCATATTCTTTATGCTGACTTAAAATTATGCAATAATTCAGAATTGGGGTTTGGGCATACTTCCTTGACATGGACAGTAACAAGTAAAAGGCAAACATTTTAAAGAATTCAAAGTGGCAAAAACATACATTACTTTGTGCACCTTGAGTTTCTAATGGTGCCCCCAGATGGACAAATGGAAAATATTTAAATTTATTGGCTTCCCAGAAATACTGTCTGCCCTTGAAATTATTAAGCCATTGCTTCTCACAATGAAGTGGAGCCTTTCCTTTCTACTTGTAGCTCTACAGACTTCATAATAGGAACTATCACATGCATTTATATTTAGTAGTAGGATAGAACATAAATTCCTTTCATGTCATTATTTGATATTCTATTCATTCATACTATATTTACTATCATGAGGTTTCCTTTATAAAGGAATATAAGCAGTCAAATGTTGGTAAACATTTAACAACTGGCTCTCCTGAAAAATAGGTAATGTTTGCTGATTTCCATGGTGGTCTCAATATTACTCCATGCCTATTTTAGCCCACCAAAATGATCTCTCTAGAAGGACGGTTGAGAAGAGATGTCAGTGGTTCTTGAGAATTGGTTCTATCTGATTCCAGTTTACCACTGAATCTTAGTAACTAGATAACAATTGTTTATATAAATGTTTTTGGAGAACGTCCTAACTAGGTTTAACATTGATTTTATCAATCAACTATTCCAGTGTCTTTCACATAATATGGAGATAATCATACATAGCATTAGATTTTAGAAGAAAAAAGAAAGCTAAAATAACTAATGCACCTCTACTACTGGTAGGCTTAACTAAAGTACTTCATATAAATATCATCTAAATTAGGGACATTCTTTCAGCCCTCTCAAGCATTTTTAAAAAATACCATTGAAGTAAGTTTATACTGTATTGATGTAATTGTCCACACGTAAAAGAGCAAGTGGATATATGCAAGAATTTCAAATCTTTATTTAAATTTCAACTTTTCTTTTCCCAATCTATGACCGGCAAATATGAAAAAAAAAAAAAAAATATATATATATATATATATATATATACTTGAAAACAAGAGAAAGCAAGGTGAATGATGTGTTTCTTTTCTAAAATACATTCATACCTCCATTTAGTGATATGTGCTACAATCAGCAGTTTTGACATTATAATCCAAATGTACTAAACTATTTTATCTTCCTGCAACAAGGGGATTATTACAAAACTGTCTTCTCAGCACCTCGCTGATTTAACACTTCTTGCAACACACTCTGTTTTTATTGAATTGGTAAGTGTACTATGTATTTTTTTTATTTGAAAAACTTACATATGTGACTAAAAAAGTCACGAACAGAACCTTTTACTGTTACTAGTTTTTCATATATGTGTATACTAATTCAGCAAGATGCAAATCTATCTAGTTCTGAAACAATGTTTACTGAACTTTATTCAAAATGAAAGGACTGTTTGCAGATAATCAAATTTATTATTTATTTTGATGAAGCTGAAGGCCACTTTCACAAACTTTATTTCTAAAGATGAATTGTAGGTTTACAGAATCCTAGTTTCTTCTCATGTAATCAAAATATTGGTATTCTGATTCCAGTGTTTGTCTTTCAGAAAAAAAGCACTTTTAAAATGTGATTTTCTACACAGTATCCACTATCTGTAGATATATTAGGAACCCAGTGAATTATTTTTAAAAGGAGAAATGAAAAAAAAAAAACTATTCCTATTAAAATATAGGCACATTAAAATAGTACCGGTCTAGGAAAAAAAATAATAGGTGGGAATATTATTTCAGTCATAAAATTCTTATTCTAAGAAGCCTATCTCAAACTTAAACACATGTGATCACTGGAAATGGCTCTCATTTTGGCACATCTAAACCAGTATAGAAATCCTACCTTGCCTGGTTAATTCTTCAGGGAAAAATTTGCATCAGAATTTAAAGATGGATTTTAAAAATTTATAACATTGCATTCTTTAAGATCTAGTAAAAAAAAAAAGTCTTTTTCTCAATATGTTTACAGCAAAAGAGGCTGGGAAAAACAAATTCTCAAATGTCTTTGGATCATATAGAATCTGTGACCTTGAAAAATAAATCTTGCATCAAAAAAAATTCAATTCTCTGAAATCTTTCTAAAATACAAATATTTTATTCCACTGTTTGGTACATTCAATTGGCTCAGATGAACGACTTATATGTCCTAGTAGCTGTGCTCCTGTCTCAGATGTGAACTGCAGCAAGGCTCAACTGCTCTATTTTTTTCTCCATTTCCATGCTTCATTTCCTTCATGTAGCTCAGACTGGAGAAAAATCAGCATGTTCTGATGAGCTTAATGCTATGAGGCAGTCAGATGGACCTGAATTCAGTGGAGATTGGAGCTCCAAAATAAATAGAACACCATGTATCAAATAAAAAAAAGGAAAGATAGTCTCCTGTATAAATCAGAAGAGATAATAAAAATCAATGAATAGACAGCAACTTTTTTCATACCTACACAAGCATCTCAAAACGACTGCAAACTTTAAGAATGATTTACCTTTTTCTTATTTGGAACACTTCATAATTTATTTGCTAAACAACAGTTTCTGTTGCCTTAAACCAAATTTTATTGGCTTGTATTGGAGGATTGGGGAGGATTTTCTAAGAATTTATATATTGCTAAATGAAATAGATTTGCTACCCAACAGCAATAAAACTCCGCTGGATTCTATAATCTAGCAAGCTAAAAGCATCACTGTAAATTAAATCTGTCACAAGTTTTGATATGCAAGAAGTTCCAGGACTTTTCAATGGCTCATCGTGTTCTGTTCTTCCACTGGCTGTACCATGAAGGTATGTACACGGTGCGCTTGGTTCACGGACAACACAGGGCACTATTTACTCATCGAGGTTAGGTGCTTTGCAGGTATCTGAGAGTTGCTATCTATTCACAAACCACGGAGCATTTTGTTTTTATCAAAAAGCTTTCAAATGCTCAGAGTCCATGGTCAGTGCAGTCCCTTGGATAAGTCTAATGAAGATATGCTTCACCAAGGCAAAAACCGACACTTAAAAATGGAGAGATATTTACAACCATTTCTCTAGTAAGTCGAGTTCTTTTTTTTTCTGTATGGAGTGGGTTTTTTTGTTTTTTTGTTTGTTTTTTTGCTTCTACTTTCTCTTCAGTACATTTCAAATTAAGGTTCTGGGGCTAAGAGTACAAACTCTCCTGGCCGGTTCCATACATGTCTGCCAGTCGTTTAAAGCGAGGCCCCCAGTCACTTAGGTAGTCGTAATTCTGATCAGAGTTTGAGCTGATAGAATCTAAGGAGCTGAGGGATTCAGCCACTGAGCCGTTTCCTTCAAATGCATACGTCTGCAAGGAATCATAGGGGGGAGCGCACGGATCCACGTCAGCTTCTTTCAGTCTCTCCCAAATAAATTCTCGAAAAATGACATTATCTGGGATGCTTTTAAAACTTGGTCGACTCAAGAACTGAATTTCTGGAGTCACATCCCTCCGAGTCTTGGTGTCTCTGATGACATTGAGATTTCTTAGCGCGGCCATGTCAAAAGCTTCTGTGTCTTCCTCTCCCCCACCTTCGTCATCGTATCTCACGATATTTTCTCGGATATCTCTCTCCTCATCAAAAATGAGAGGCTCTTTTTTCCTTCTTCTCATGGTGACGATCAGGAGGATCAACACTGTAACAAGGGACAGGAAAGGGAAAGTTTGAGTAAATCACCAACTGCCCCTCACCATGGTGAAATTAGGCCTATGATCTTGACTTACAGATTTCCGGCTCTCCAAAGGGGAGTGAATTGGCCACCTCCGTGCATGGGAATTCACAGCGGTAGATGTGCTAAAATTGCTAAAGTGCCTTTAAAATAGGACACTTTTATACATCAAGAAACCCTTTTCCATACTTGTTCAGAACTGAGGTCTCCCCCTTAAAGCAACCTCCAAAGTATTTGCTAGAGCAAATTGAAGGGCCAGTTCAGGATAAATACAATAATTTCAAAGCTGTGCAACACAAAAGGGTTTTCTTTTCTTTTTTTTTTTTAACTCCTTAATTGCTGGAAAGGCCAAGTGACATTCATAATGTTTTACGTCTAATTTAACAACTGCAATTTTGGAAGGAAATGGATTTTAGCATTTGGTCAGTTTCTTTGAAGAAATGCCTGGTATTTATCTAAGAAATTCCATGGTTAAATAAAACCCAGTATGTCAGGGCATAGAAGAAGAAGATTAAAAGCTTGCTGTAGTAAATTGAGTCTTACTTTCAGGATGAAATACTGAATTTGGTCTTTACACATTCTACCTGGGGAAAGAAGTTGTGAGATTTTCAGCTTAGTCAAAGAGAGATTTATCAAAATTAGTATATAATAAAGCACATGGTTGTACTAGAAAGCAAAGGACACCATATACACTGGTTACCATTTGGGTTTAAACAATCTGAATATACTCTTTGTATTTTTAGTAAGTATACACTATTAAGAAAGATTCTGCTTCATTTAGGCTATGGGCAACTGAATGCTAGCTGAATTGGGAACACATCAGATTTCGTGGGCACTTGTATTAAGTTAAAAAAAGGTATTCTTGAATTTTGGAGCTCATAATACATAAAAAATTATCATTAATTACTTTTTTATTATATCAGCCAACTTTTTTTTCTTGAAGATCTAAAAGGCACTTGAAATATTTATATGTAAAATATAAGGTTTTAGTTTGGCATTAAGAATACATTTCAAAATTAAAACAAAAAATCCAAGAAGGACATCACTGTAATTCAGAATAATTAAAAGCAATGAGTAGATGAGACATATTCCATCCTCTACTTCAATCTGCTTTAAAAAAAAAAGTCTAAGCACTTATTTAAATAAGGCCTTTTTTGTTTTCATGTTCTGGCATGGGCCTTGAAAAGAAATGTATAGCTTTGTTGTCCAAATGGCCTTGGATAAAATTCCAGCCTTTTCACATATTAGCTGTGTGGTCTTGGGCAAGTAACATACTAATGGAGCCTTATCACATATAACAATTATAGACAAATGTTCCCAGGGTAAATTAGATTGGGGAATAATGTTAGTAGAGTTATTAGAGTGGCAGATACTGGTTTGTGTGACGAAGAGAAATTTTCATTGTTATTCTCTGGCCAACCAAGAGTGTGAACTCAAAATTTCTCCTCTGACCCAAGAAAAACAAATTAAGTAACAAACTAGAAAGTGTAGCAAATATATGGCAAGGCATATGTACTAAAAATTAAATGAGAGACAGAAAAGGCAGCAAGGTGAAAAATGAAGGTCTGCAAATAGGACTTATCATTTGGCCCTCAGGATAGTTCTCTGGGGTAAGTGTGTTCTTGTTTGACGGTGGTCTTAGGCATGTGAAACAACATGTCTATGGTCAATGAAATAAAACACAATAGGTAGGAATGAAGTACCCTCTACTTCCAACTTCCCAAAGCCTTTGCACTTTCTAGAACATTGTGAACCTAGTGCTTTCATGAAAGGTAAATGAGATACAAGCTGAGAACGCAAGTGACAATTTGCTAGTATAGAGAAAGATGTGCCAGTAAATTGTAAGACATATGGATGACTAACATTTTAGATTTATGTAAAAATATAGCTTCTAGAACTTTTAATGTAGTTCACCCCAAAATAAAAGCAATTACAGCAGAAAGAAAGAGGGGCCAGATAATACGTCTTGAGATGTCAGAGAGAATTGAAAGGTAAGTATCAGAATGATGGGTGGACAGGTGGAGGCAGGAATAAAAGAAATCTGTCACCCACACTGGAAACAGAGTTGAGGGAGAGCAAATATGCGAATGTGTGCAAGAGGATACAAGAAATGAGTGGGCATAAACTAAGACAGTAAGATACTATGTAAAAATTTTAAAATTTCCAATTCTCTTTCCTTCATATAATTACAATGAATATTGTCATATATATAATATATAAGGATTGTTTTATAGTTTATATTTTATATGCTATTTTAACATATAAAGCAATTATTTTCATGTTCTATTGTCAATGTATTTTCATGCTACTGATAAACTTTTTGACACTCAAGTATAGTGCTCAGTAAAAGTGAAACATGAAAGAACCCATAGGTATGTCAGCTCTCAGGTTTAGTATCTATTAAGGATATTAATGTCTTATAAAGTTTATTTTATTTCTCAATCTTGCCTGAAGCTGAAAAAAATGAAGCGTTTTAGAAGGTTAGAAAATTTAACATTTCAATGACCTAGGAGAATATTAATTTCTAACTACATGAGCACATATAAAAAATAAAATTTAACCTTTACATAGAACAAGTATTAAGTGCTCTTCAGGGTCTATGAAGATAATCCCTGTATTAAAAAGAATATTTTCTGCTTAAGTAAGCACAAGATTATATAGTTTAAGAGGTTTTTCTCATATGTCTTTCTGTCATATGGACAATAGTTCTGAGTGGAGACAGAAAAGTTTTAGTCTAGACAAGTGGCCCTTAGAATGTGTTAGTCGTTCGTGAATTTATAGGTGGTTCAGAAATGTGTGTTGGGGCGCCTGGGTGGCTCAGTTGGTTAAGCAACTGCTTTTGGCTCAGGTCATGATCCTGGAGACCCGGGATTGAGCCCCACATCGGGCTTCTCCCTCTTTCAGTCCCTCTGCTTGTTCCCTCTCTAGCTGTGTTTCTCTCTGTCAAATAAATAAATAAAATCTTAAAAAAAAAAAAAAGAAATGTGTGTTAACCATTTATTACAGGCATTAGGTATGATGATGTAATGTTACACACAAAAGCAGGCAACTTTTCATGGAACTTATAATGAAATGGGCAGACTATCAAATAGTGAGAACTAAATATAAAAGTAGAACTGTGATAATGATTCCAAAAGAAGGAAACATGATCTTTTAAAAGGTCTACAGTAGAAGAAACAGATCCACACAAGGCAGATTTAGGTGTCCCTGAAGGCTGAGGCTAGGATGGCGGTGGAGAGGTGATATGGAAGATTATACTTGGCACAAGCCAGCAGGTAGCAAAGAAAGGTTGGAGCTGACAAGGCTGGGGAGTAAAGAAAGAGGTGGGAGATAACCAATGTGGTTTAAGGACTGCATGGTGTGATCATATATGTTTTACAAAAATCATTCTGATTGGACTCAGGATAGGCAGAAGGAAAGAGATGTTCAGAGAGCAATTAGAATACTACTGCAATTCTTTTTTAGAATTCAGTTCTTTTCTTTAACATTCAACATTTTCTGAGTATCCCAGTCATGTAGGCAGTAGTGCTGGCTATTGGCAAAATCATAGCAGAGAGGATCCCTGCATCCAAGCAGGGATCCAAGCAGCTCAAACTTGGTAGCTATATATTTACAAAGATAAATGTGGTATAAGTCATGATGCAATTCACTCTGAGAAAGTACAGACATACACAGGCACAAAGAAGCATGCAGACCAGAAGAGCACCATTCTCCCAAACTGAAATAAATAAAAGGAAAGATGAAGAAAAATGCAGAAGTGTAAAACACGTAACAACTAAGAAGTAGTGGACCCTATATTTTCAGCATCACTGTAGTCTCTGACAGATACATATTCATTTTTACTTAAATCATCTTGAAAGTGTTTTAGGCCCACCTAACATACTTCCTGGGGGTTAACCCCAGCATTATTGGCCATGACAACTAGGAGCTCCCGTCTCCAAGCAGGCTTCCCGCCGAACAGGCAGCCCGATGTGGGGCTCGATCCCGGGTCTTCAGGATCATGACCTGAGCTGAAGGCAGTCGCTTAACCAACTGAGCCACCCAGGCGTCCCAAGGTCAGTGATTTTATTCCTCACAGATATATCTTGAGCACAAAAAGCCATTCTTAATAATAATAAATATTTGCACTCAATAAATATTTGTTAAATAAAGTATGGGTTGGAGATATGCAGTTAGTTCTTATCACTGTGAAGTTCAATATTTTATATAAGAAAATATAACTATTATATAATATTATATTATATAACAACAGATTCTATAGCAATATAATATCCGCTAGGTAAGTATGTATGGAAGGTATGCCTTGCCCAGGATGCTCAGAGAAAGTATGACAAAAGAGATGACATGATTATGACTTGAAGGATAAGCTACTGTCACCTAGAAACACTGTTTTCTCTGTTTCTATGAATAATCAGAATTTCTTATTACTCACTAAAATGGTTATCTAAATCTCCACTACCCAACATTGTAGCTATTAGCCACATGTGGCTATTAAGCATTTGAAGTGTGGCTATCCCTATTTAAAATATGAATTGAGATGTGCTTTTAGTGTAAAATAGACACATGATGTTCAAGACAATTGTTAAACTACATTTTTATTGATCACATGTTAAAATTATAAGTTTCTTAATATTGCATTAAATATGTTAGCATTTACTTCAGTTGTTTCTTTTTAGTTTTGCTAATGAGGCTACCTGAAAAATTTTTAAATTACAGATGTAGTTCACAGTCGTGAATCATAATATATTTCTTTGGACAAAATTAAATCTTAAGTCTGTACAATGTTAAGGTATACTACTCTAAAATTTTATTGCCAAATGACATATTGAACAGTGAAACAACTATTATACTCAATCATTACTGTGTCTATTAGGTGTAACTGAAAAATGACCTACTCTAAATGAAAAATCTGCTAGTACATCTGTATCCAAATTCAGTAATTTATTATAAATGATTATCCACATCCATGTAGAACTTAGCCCTTCAATAACTTTGTTTTTTAACTCTTCACTGTCATTTGATCCTGTTGATTTGCATAAATATTACAAAAATATGTTACATTTTCTCCATTTGGCACTAATTAAGTCTCACTACTTTTCTTTAATTTTGAACTTGAACTTTGGTGGCTTCAGATTAGAAACAACCATTCAGGGTCACTTCCAAATTCCCAGCACTTTCTCCATGCCTGGAGATACACTAGCATTCCATACTCTCACCAAAAACACGAGTCATTAAGTGGGAATTTTCCAATCAATATTTATCTTCAAGTACACTCATTTTCACTGCTTTTTTAAAAAAAATAAAAGTAGCCAAATTCATATTTCCATATTCTTATATCATGATTGCCCTGAAGCCAGAGAACTTTGAGTTTTTTGCGTTATTCCTCTGAGACTGAGGTCACCAATGGTCTTTTAACATCTACCCAATCCAATGGGCACTAGTCAGCCCTTAGCTATCGTATTTGACATAGAATTTCAACCAGAAAACATGATATGGGTGAGTTTTCTTGAATAGAATATTACAGGAATTCTTACCAAAAAAAGAAATGTTTCACTCTCTCCTCTCAAATCATGGTCTGGTGGCTACTCTTCACTATGTAATACTTAGGGTAAACCTTTCTCAAACTCTATACAGGCTTCCTCCTTTTTCACCTAACTCTTGTCCTACATGAGCTTATTGAAGTCCAAGAATTCAACTATTTTCTGTATATGGCAATTGGTGAGGTCTCTGACACATAAATCTCTCATCTATCTCTGAAAAAATCAGACCATAAATGACTAGTCATAATTTTTATTAATAATAACAACATACGGGCTGGTCAGTATATAGTAAATACTTAATATGTAGCAATTATAATTATTACTATCATTTATTTTACTATAACAACTTTCTGCCCAAATATCTCGTTCTAGATTTCAACCCATTAACTTCAATCTGTTTCATATCTTGTGTTCTATTCTCAAAGAATACCCAAACCAGACTCTAACTTCACTTCCTCCTTGTATTTACATCTTGCTCATCTCATTACCTTAATGAACCAATTATTATATAGTGTAACTCCTGGAGTGTACTTCAGATCCTTTGCTTAAACCCACATGTACCCTGATTCTCCGATTCTACTGAATATGCGGGCTTAGACAGGATATTTTACTCCACTCTGCCTTAGTTTCCTCCTCTCCAAAATGAACATAATAGAACTTAACTCTTAAAAACTATCTCATAGTAACTTTCTAAAGATTGAGTTTATATTTGTAAAGTTTATAAAAAATATATACAGTAAGCACAATAGGTCATATATGGTAAGCTATAATGAAATCTTAAACAATATAATTCCTATTCCTCTGGATCTCACTAAAATTTGAATTATATAATAAGTAGACAAAAATAAAGACTTTTACTTGGAACTCACATGTGATTTTTGATAACTCCCTATTCATTTAGTTACTTGATATCTATGCTATTTACTGGATGGTAAACTAATAGAGATATCAAAGCTATTCTGAAGAAGCTTAAAACATGTGACGAAGATAGGAAAATGAACAGAATGTGATAAATACTATTTACAAATTCATCCCAAAATATTTCCTCTCATACTTTCCTAATATTAGGCCCCAAGAATACACTGTGTAAAAAGAGAAAGATTAAGATCAGTACCCTGAGGTGCTCTTACATTTGAGCGAAGTGACTAAATATGTTTACAAAGAATGATGACTGACACCAAAGACATAGGTTTCATGATAAAGCATTGTAGGTGTTGTAGCATGCCCTGGCATTCCTGATCCAAGCCCCTCCAGCTTCAGCTCTCTGGCCACGGTGTCGCAAGCATGGCATGCCTAGGAACACCACACCCCCAGGTCATACCTGGTCTCGCTCTACCTCCAGGCAAACCACCAAGGCATCCCCAGCACCACGTGTTCCAGGATCCCTAGTTTCCCAGACAAGCAAAAACTAAAGGAGTTCATCATCACTAAACGAGAGTTCAAAGAAAAGTTAAAGTCTTCTTTAAGTGGAAAAGGCCATAACTAAAAATAAAATACATGAAAGAAAAAGATCTCATTAATAAAGGCAAATATAAAACCAAAAAGATGTAAAATATGACATCAGCAACATAAAATGTGTGTGTGTGGGGGGGGAGTACAAATGTACTCTTAGAATGCATTGGAAATTAAGTGACCATCAGCTTAAAACAGACTATTGTATTTATAATATTGGTATATGTGAACCTCATGGTACCTAAAACCTACAAAAAAAAACTAACAAATCCAAAAACCAACAACAGATATATGAAAAAATAAAGAAAACCATCAAACCACAAGATCAAGAGAGAACTACAAAACAATCAGAAAATAATAAAATAGTAATAAGCATATACTTATTAATACATTTTAAATGTAACTATACTAAATGATCCAATCAAAAGGCACAGGGTGGCTAAATGGATAAAAATAAGATCCATTTATACAGTGCTTACAAGAGACGCACTTTAGATCTAATCTAAAGACACAGGCAGATTGAAAATGAAGGGATGGAAATTAAGCTGGAAGAGCAGTACTCATATCAGATGAAATACACTTAAAGACGGTGACTCCAAGAAGACAATAAAACACTTGTAAATTTCAATGCACCCAACATAAGAGCATGTAAATATGTAAAGCTGTTATATCTTTAACAGACATAAAGGGAAAAACTGACAGTAATACAAAATAGTAAGGGGACTTTAACAACCTACTTGCATCAATGAATAGATCATCTAGACCAAAAAAAAAAAAAAAAAGAAAAAAAATTGGCCTAAACCAACACATTAGACCAAATGGGCTTAACAGATAGAGAACATTTCATCTAAAAACTTCAGACTACACATTTTTTTGAATTTCACATTGAACATTCCCCAGGATAGATCACATGTTAAGCTGAAAAACAAGTTACAATAAGTTAAAGAAGATTAAAATTATATCATCTTTTTTAAACATAATAGTGTGAAACTAGAAATCAATCACAGGAAGATAACTAGAAAAACAAAACATGTAGAAAACCAAAGCATACACTACTAAACAATGTGCCAATAAGGAAATCAAAGTTGGAAATAAATACCTTGAGACAAATGAAAATAAAAACACAGCTTTTCAAAATCTATAGGATACAGCAAAAGCAGTTCTAAGAGGAAAGTTTGTAGTGACACAGCCTACCTCAAGTAAAATCCCAAATAAATCACCTAACTTTACACCTAAGAGAAGCAGAAAATAAACAAATTCCAAAGTTAGAAGAGGAAGGATAGGATAACAATTTGAGTGGAAATATATGAGACTTAAAAAATAGAAAAGATCAATGCACAACTAAGAACAGTTTTTTTGAAAAGATAAACAAATCTAATAAACCTTTAATCAGAGTTTTCAAGAAAAAAAACATGACCCATATAAATAAAATCAGAAATAGAAGTTAAACTGGCATCACAGAAATAAAAAGGATCATAGCAATTACTATAATTATAAACCAATAAATAGGAAAACTTAGAAAAAATGATAAATTTCTAGAAACACAACCTTTCAAGATTGAATTATGAAGAAATAGAAAATCTGAATTAATTACAAGTAATGACACTGAATTAGTAATTTAAAAAAACTTTCCAAAATGAAGAGGAAGGACTGCTTCCAAACTCTTTCTACAAGGCCAGCATTACCGTGATACCAAAACCAAAGACACTGAAAAGAAACTTACACGTTGATATCCCTGGTGAAAATAGACGCTAAAATCCTCAACAAACTATTAGCAAACTAAATTCAGCATTACCTTAAAAGAACTATATCCCATGGGGCACCTGGATGGTTCAGTTGGTTAAGCATCTGACTCTTGATTTTGGCTCAGATCATGATCTTGGGGTCCTGGGATTGAATCCTATAATGGACTCTCTGCCCAGTGAGGAGTCTGCTTATCTCCCTGCCCCTCATCCTGTTCACTCTCTCTCCCTTAAATAAATAAATCTTAAAAATTTGAAAGAATTATACCCCACGATTATATGGAATTTATGCCAAGGATGTTTCAACATCTGCAAGTCAATCAGCATTATATACCACATTAACAAAAATGAGGGTTAAAAATCATTATGATCATCTCAATAGATGAGGAAAAAGCATCTTTCATAATTCAACATCCACGTATAATAAAAAAAATCAACAATATGAGTATAGAAGAACCACACCTCAACATAAGAAAGGTCATATATGTCAAACCCATAAGTAACATCATACTCAAGGGTAAAACTAAAAGTCTTTCCTCTAAGATCAGGAACAAGACAAGAATGCCCCTCTTGCCACTTCTATTCAACAAGGTATAGGAAGCCCCAGTCACAGGAGTTAGGTAAAGAAAAAAAAGGCATCTAAATTGGAAAATAATTAAGCTGTCACTATTTGCAAATGACATGATACTGTGTACAGAAAATCCTAAACTCCACTGAAAACTATCAGAACTAATAAATGAATTCAGTAAAAGTCACAGAATACAAAATTAACATACATAAATAGGTTGCATTTCTCTACACTATCACAAGCTATCAAGAAAGAGAAAATAAGAAGGCAATCACATTTACAACTTCATCACAAAAATTACTTAAGGGGTAACTGGGGTGGCTCAGATGGTTAAACGTTTGCCTTTGGCTTAGGTCATGATCCAGGGTCCTGGGATCGAGCCCCTCACTGGGCTCCTAGCTCAGCAGGAGTCTACTTCTTCCTCTCTCTCTCTACCCCTCCCCTAGCTTGTTCTCTTTCTCTCTCTTTCAAAATAAATGGATAAAATCTTTTAAAAACAATTACCTAGGAATAAAGTTAACTAAGGAAGTGAGAGATCTGTATTCTGAAAACTATGATACTGATGAAAGAAACTGAGAACTCAAATAAATGGCAAGATAAACCATGTACATGGATTAGACAAAAAATTTTAAATGCCTGTACTCTCTAAAGAAAACTACAGATTCAATGTAATCCCTTCAAAGTACCAATGTCATTTTCCACAAAATTACAACAAAGAATCCTGAAATGTCTATGGAATATCAAAAGACTTCAAAGAGCCAAATCAATCCCGAGAGAGAACAAATTAGAGTTGTCATGATCCCTGATTTCAACCTATACTACAGAGCTATAGTATTTGAAACAGTGTGGTACTTGTACAAAAACCGATACACAAATCAATGGAATAGAAGAGAGAGGTCAGAAATAAATGCAACACAACTATTATCAATTAATCTATAACAAAGGAGACATGAATATACAACAGGGAAAAGACAGGTCTTTTCAGAAAACTGGTCTTAGGAAAAACTGACCACTTTATTACACCATAAAAAATAAACTCAAAATGGATTAAAAGACTTGAATGTAAGACCTGAAACCATAACTCTCCTAGAAGAAAACATAGTAAGCTCTTTGACATTGGTCTTAGCAATATGTTTTTGGACCCATTTCGTTAGGCAAGGCCAAAAAATACTAAAAGAAGCAACTGGGAATACATCAAAGGTTTTGCTCAGTGAAGGACAGCATCAATAAATGAAAGGGCAACCTATTGAATGGAAGAAAATATTTTTACATCATATATTTGATAAGGGACTAATATCTAAAATATACAAAGAACTTACCTTAATATAAAAAAAAATCAAACCAATTAAAAATGGATACAGAGCTTAAATAGTAATTTTTCTAAAAACAGTCAACAAGAACATGAAAAGATGCTACTAATCACTATCACCAGGAAAGTGTGATTCAAAATCATAAGATTACCTCACACCTGCCAGATTGACAACTGTTAAAAAGACAAAAAATAAGAAGGGTTGGCATGGATGTAGAGAAAAGAAAACCCTTAAACACTGTTGGTGGGAATGTAAATTGGTGTAGCCACTATGGAGAATAGTACGAAGTTCCCTCAAAGGTTTAAAACTACCATAAGATTGAGTAATTCCACTTGTGGATGTTTATTTGAAGAAAATGAAAACACCAATTCAAAGACATACATGTTCATATGCTGTTCTCTCTCTCTCTCTCATACATATATATGTATGTATGTATGTATATGTATACATACACCTACCTATACACAGTGAAATATTATTCAGCTACAAAAAAGAATGAAATCTTGTCATTTGCAACAATATAGATGGGTCTAGAAAGTATTATGCTAAGTGAAATATCTCAGAGAAAGACAAATACTGAATGATTTCATTTATATGGGGAATCTAAAAAAACAAACTGAAACAGACTCATAGGAAACAAATGGTGGGTTATCAGAGTAGGGGGTGACAGGGAGGTGGGCAAAATAGGTGAAGGAGATGAAGTTGTGCAATCCTTCAGTTACAAAACAAGACACAGAGATGTAATGTATAGGGAATATAGTCAATAATTTTGTAACAATTTTGTATGGTGATATATGGTAATTAGATTTATCATGAGGATCATTTTATATTAAAATATGAATATCACTCTAATGTGCACTTGAAATTAATAGGATATTGTATGTTAAGTATGCTTCAATTAAAAAGACAAAGAATCATGGTTGTGAACAGTGCTTAATTTAATCAGTAGGAAGGACCTCCTCCCTGAGAAGTTAACCCTGAAGCTGGTCCCAAAGGATAGAGTGAGCCCAACAGGTGAAGGGATTCAGGAAAATTCCTTCAGTAACAGGGTGGTATGTTTAAAACTAATGGAAAGGCAGCTGTGTGACTCTTCCTACAGGGTGAGTGAAGAATTAGACAGCCTGATACCTTCAAGAGGTGAGCAGGTGTCAGAACATGTCTTGTTGTGGGCCATGAGAACCATTTGGATTTTATGTAAGTACATTTGATGCTTCTGAAATGTCTTAAGCAAAGAAATAATGTATGTTTTAAAATGTGAAATGATAGGAGAAATACAGGGGTACTAGCGCAGTCTGGTGATCAAAGACAGAGGTTATTGGAAGTGACGTCTACGCTAAGATCTAAAGGGTGAGAGAATTCAACTTGTCATTTTGTCTGGATCTATGTGCTCTAGAATAAGAGATATATGCTGATCCTCAGTCACAAAAGGCCAGAATCTGAACTTGTACTTATGACCCTGTTCTATTATTTATAGTCTCAAGGAATAAATGAAGAATTATATTTGATAAAATCCAAGCATGTGAATGAGGTAAACTAGATATCAACTATAACATTTTTAACTAAAATTTAAGCTGAATTTTAACAACAAATGCAGTATCCTTAAAATACCCACTGCATTTCTCTGTCTTTAGATAGATTCAGAAAATAATATATTGAGATTTATTTTTTTTTGAGCCCTTACAGATCTCCAGGGCTATTAACTCAAAAATACAAGTTTAGTATTTTAAGTGTGCCATATTCACTTTGTAAAAAATAAAGAGCCAGGTTGGATTTCAGACAAAATGCCCTAAAATCATATAATCTTAGGAAATGGGAAAATCTGGGTCCAATGGGATACTACTTATGGATAAGGACAAAAATACAATCAAACCTTCTTTTCCACTAATGAATACACTCAAGTCATTGACCGTCTCACTCAGCATGTAGATGTGGCATTCCCTCCACATGTCATACCAGCATTTTATGGCTATTGTACATAATGATAAAATAATACTCAGCCCCGGCCTCTAAAGGCAGGAGTCTACTGGAGCAGATAGACAATGGAAGGAAACAGGGGAGTCAGCCATGAAGGATACTGGTGTTATGGGACACGCAGGAACAGCACCCAATCTGGACTCCGAAGCCAGAATCGGGAGGAAGGGTGTTCGAGGCAGAAGGAACGAGTCATATAAGAGCAGGTAAGACAAAGCCACATGAGTCTGAGAAAGAGCAGCTCTTCAGTGTGGCTGAAGGTTGAAATGGCAGGGAGCAGTTAGGTCACAGAATGTTTGGGATTTGCATCTGTAGACTACCGGAGCCACGGAAATCTTATTTTAAGCTGGTGTGTGTCACAGTCACATTTGCTTTGGAAAAACTTAGTCTGCATGTGATGTTAGTAAATTGGATCTGGTACAGACAGGCAAGGGCCATAATTCAGGAGGGAGATGACAGACCTGGGCAAAATCAGTGTGACATCAAGGGAGAGGATGGCATGGATTCAACAGTCAACAAAGTAGGGCGCCTGGGTGGCTCAGAGGGTTAAGCCTCTGCCTTCGGCTCGGGTCATGATCTCAGGGTCCTGGGATTGAGGCCCACATCAGGCTCTCTGCTCGGCAGGGAGCCTGCTTCCTCCTCTCTCTCTGCCTGCCTCTCTGCTTGCCTGTGATCTCTCTCTCTCTCTCTGTCAAATAAATAAATAAAATCTTTAAAAAAAAAAAAAGAGTCAACAAAGTAAAAGTGAATATTTGGAGGGGCTGATTGGCTGTGGAAGATGGAAAAAAAGAGTAAAGGGTGACTGAGTCCCCTCCAAAACCATGGAACTAGGGACTAAGTCAGGAGGAGAGGTGGGGGTGTAGGAAAATTGTTCAGGATTTAATAATTCTATTCAAATTTCTAATGCCAGCAGTCTGTTAGAAAGATGAATATGCCCATCCCAGAGTTCTGCAAATCATCTGCACAAAAAAGATGCTGCTTTTCATGTCTTCAGACACAAAACATTTCATTACAATACAAACTGAGCTTCCTTTTACCTCCCAAAAAGTATCAGAGTTCTTCTCCATTAAATGTGCCAGTTAGAATGATTTGAGTATCATGACAGACATAAAACTGACCGAAGTACCAAGAATATTCTCTGTACAGAAAAAATTGGTACACTATATATTTTGGTTGTAATGCAGTATAATCTCAAATTTATCATATACAATTCTTGATGTGTTCTCTCAAGGTTGGAAGTGATTGGAGGATACCGTAAATTAAACATTCAGAGTTAACCAAAGAAGTGATAAAGCTGCTTCGTAAAGCAGATCAAAGATTCTGCCAGCTCTAACTGGGCAGCAGCTGGGCAGTGATATCCACAGATCTACAGGTATTTCCCAGAGACACGCAAGTCTCTCCTACTGGCAAACACATAGGGGAAAACACCTTATAAAGGACATCTAGCAGGCAGTCCCGCTTGTGTCTGGGTCCTGGCTGTGACACCTTATAACTTGGTTCATCTTCTCTCCAATTTATAGTTTTCTCATATAAAAAGTGGCATAATACTATTTAACACCTACTAGGAAATGTGTTGTGAGAATTAAATTACACCATGCTCATAAAGCACTTAGCTAATGTCTGGCACTTAGTATAAGCTTATTAAATATAATTAATTTTTTACTATGCTTATGCTTGTCTGAAAGAGGAAAACATATGCTACCATAAATTAGCCACTTCTGTCCTTTATTATCACTAGGACTATCGTTATATATTATGATGGGGATCAATTTTCTGCATATATATATATATTTTTTTTTTAACTAGGTAATATTATTACTTACAAAACTAGGAAAATATTTTCCTTTTGAACAAAACCATGAGTGGCTGCAGTAACAAAGGAGCAAATATGATTCAGCACTCTGTAGACCAGGAAAGAAAAGTGAAAAGATGCATGACAGCTGAATGTCAAGCTGACCATCCTGGACACACCAAAAGAGCTTGAATCCCATGTAGTAAGCAGTGGTTTCCACAAATGGTTAATTAAACCTGAAGTGGGGCCAGTCTGACTAATCCCAGTTGTGGCTAAACAGCAAGGAGCTAGAGGGGATGTTATAGGACATCAATTACTTAGACCTAAAGGTCCAAATATGGGAAAACAAAACTTAATAAAGTAAATTCAGTGACAATATTAGTGCGCAGGAAAACGCACAGGCTAGGAAAGAAATTAACTGTGCAGACTAACAAGGAAAAGAGCTATAATATTCTCTGGATCAATGTGCAATATTTAATACTGAAACGTATCTAAAACAACTCAAATTTCTGCTCATTTCTCAAAATCCACTGAAGTAATAATTTAGTGTTGGTCATTCATAAATTTTTTAAAGACATTTTTTTATTTGGGGGGCGCCTGTGTGGTTCAGATGGTTATGCCTCTGTCTTTGGCTCAGGTCATGATCCCAGGACCAAGTCCCACATCAGGCTCTCTGCTCAGCAGGGAGTCTGCTTCCCTCTCTCTCTGCCTACCTCTCTGCCTACCTGTGATCTGCGTGTGTGTGTGTGTGTGTGTGTGTGTGTGAAATAACTAAATAAAATCTTAAAAAAAAAAAGACATTTTTTATTTGAGAGAGCAAACAAATGAGGGGAGGGACAAAGGGAGAGGAAGAAGCAGACTCCTCACTGAGTGGGAAGCCTAGCTAAAACAGGGCTTGGTCCAGGACCCAGAGATCATGACCTAAGCTGAAGGCAGATGCTTAACCAACTGAGCCACTCAGGTGTCCCAGATCTATTTTGCTCTGAAGTGTGTTCACCTTGGTTGAAAAATAACCATATATGTCCACAATTATGAATTTAACTATGATAAGCATGCATAACAAAATCAGTGCTGGAGTAGGGCTCAGTCAGGTGGCTCCGTCTATTAAGCCTCTGACCCTTGATTTTGGCTCAGGACAGGATCTCAGAGTGGTGAGGTGGAGCCCCATGCTGGACTCTGCTGAGCACGGAGCCTGTGTATGATTCTTTCTCTCTCCTTCTGCCCTTCCCCTGCTTGCATTCGCTCTCTCTCTCTCAACAAATAAATAAAATCTTAGAAATTGGTGTCCCAGAAAAATATTTAGTCAAACAGTAGAATACTAAAGTACCTTGCCATATACGGAGGAAATGTTTCTACTTGCAAAATAATTGCATCTTATTTATTATGAACTTTTAATATGACCATAATCTCTCCCATTTAAGTTGTATTCAATATAAGTAAAGGAAATTTTGAACTCTAACTTTTGGGTCATCTCTTTGATATAGAGAAATCAGGTACAAATAAGTTGGAAAGAATGAGAACAAAGTTGGGAGGGGAGAAAACACAGGAAAGGGTTCACCCATAAAGTTAGAAGGAAACAAACATGAAGTTGACATGACCAACTTCAGATAACATGACTTTCCAATTTTGAGAAAGGACTACATGTGAACAATTTTGGAAAAAAATATTTTCAAGGTGTATTTTTTTTT
>PITA01019134.1:0-38442 GCA_004023965.1 Spilogale gracilis | reverse complement strand
TTGATTTGAATTTCCCTGATAGCTAGTGACGCTGAACATTTTTTCATGTGTCTGTTAGCCGTTTGTATATCTTCTATGGAGAAGTGCCTCTTCATGTCTCTTGCCCATTTTTTGATGTGTTCATCTTCTTTTTGGATGTTGAGTTTGAGTAGTTCTTTATAGATCTTGGATACCAGCCCTTTGTCTGTAGTGTCATTTGTGAATATCTTCTCCCATTCTATGGGTTGCCTCTTTGTTTTGTTGATTGTTTCCTTTGCTGTACAGAAGCTTTTTATTTTGATGAAGTCCCAGAAGTTCATTTTTGCTTTTGTCTCCTTTGCCTTTGGAGACGTGTCTTGAAAGAAGTTTCTGTGGCCAATGTCAAAGAGGTTACTGCCTATGTTCTTTTCCAGGATTTTGATGGATTCCTGCCTCACGTTGAGGTCTTTCATCCATTTCGAGTTTGCCTTTGTGTGTGGTGTAAGAGAATGGCCTAGTTTCATTCTTCTATATGTAGCTGTCCAATTTTCCCAGCACCATTTATTGAAGAGACTGTCTTTTTTCCACTGGATATTTTTTCCTGCTTTGTGAAAGATGATTTGCCCATAGATTTGTGGGTCCATATCTGGACTCTCCACTCTGTTCCATTGGTCTATTTTGACAGAGACACATTGTATCTCCATATCATATTCATGACCTCATTTCCTCTCAGCTTCACCTAAACCTGGACCCTTCACCATTTTCAGGCCAGTCTCCTCACCAGTGATAATGTCTATATTGCCACCTTAGCAGCAAATTTCACAAAAGCACACACCCAAAGCCCCTTTACTCACTTCCATGTTACCTGCCTCTTACTTCAAGCCTCAGGTGTTCCTGTAGCTGAGGCATGAGATGCCCTAGGTCCCATTTGGCATTTATACATGCCCCATGTATGCCCAAACCAGAGTTTAGGGAAGTTGGTGCCCTGAGGCAAGAATTTGACCATATTCCTATTCCCAGGTAAACTATTCTGAGGTACATACAACACTGAGAAGATGGTCTCATGAGACTGAACAGTCAGTTGCACTTGACATCAAGTGGTATCCAGGTGGTGAGGTACCCTCATATTTGCACTTGTTCCCTTCCTCACTACTCCCATTTCCACCAGGAATTTCACGGCCTAATAAAATAGCAGTACATGGGTTTTTATTTTGGGTTATGCATCCAGATGAACCTAGTATAAAACAGTGGACACTGAGGGTGACCTTAGAAAGCAGACTCTCAAGACTAGATTCTGAAGGTGGATTACTCAGTGGTCTGAAAGCACAAGAGATGTCACTGCTGGTGATAACTGAGGTGAAAACCCTTGGCTTGCAATGGAATCAAAAGTACTAGGGATTTTACCTGGGTTTAGAGACAACTGGAAGTCAAGACACTGAGTTTTCCAGTACGTGGCACTTGGATAATATGTGAGCTAGGAGAATGATGGATTTGTGAAGGTATGACTTCTTGTGATTATACTGGAAGCTTTGAAAACATAAATTAATAAGTTTAGAACATCCACTGGAAGCCAGAAGGCCTTTATGGCTGCTTTAAACAGAGTCTCATCCCTTTCGTTGCAAGGTAGACTGTGCTGAAAGTTATGCCCAGGATCTGATTATAAGAATGGCAGAACCACAATGGAGTCTGGATATGTAGCCTTAACAAATCTCTTGTGTCAAAATTAGGGTCCAGAAAGGAAATGTGGTCCCCTAAAATATGGAATAGGGACATTTGGATGGATAAGACTGAGAATCTTCAGGGAGATGGGCATTAAGAAGGGCAATTGATGTAATGAGCATTGAGTGTGATATGCAACCGATGAATCACAAATTCTACCCCAGAAACTAATAATATACTGTACATTAAGTAACTTGAAATAAAATAAATTTTCAAAAAAAGACAGAATATTCAAACTCTCAAATCCCCTGCCCTCCAGGTCAGCAAAAGTGGCTCTCTTCTTGTCAGAGAAGAAAGTTCCCCTTGCCTGAGTATCATACAATGAGCTCAGCTGAAGCACATGCCTGTTCAGGTGATACTTGCCCTCACCACTCGTCATTGCATTCCAACTGTTAATAAAAGGCCTCAGAATAATCTAAGAGGGATAGTAGTATAATCCCTGACCTGTCTTATACACCAAAAGAAATACAGAACCTGCGTAATATTTATGGCAAGAAAGGGGAGATTATGTTTGTGGTAGGTTTGGGGAGTGTTAGGATTTGGGAGTAAGCTATAAAACCTAATAGTTTAGAATTCACTGATAGAGGGCATTCACTTTTTTTTTTTTTATTGTTACTAAAATTTTTTTTTCCAGTGTTTCAAGATTCATTCCCCATTCCCCACACCCAGTGCTCCACACTTTAGGTGTCCCCAGTACCCACCACCAGGCTCTCCCATCCCTCCACCCCCCGCCCTCCAAGTCCCTCAGTTTGTTTCTGTGTTCAAAATCTCTGTTGTTTCATTTCCCTCCCTAGATTACCCTAGTTCCCATTTGCTTTCCTTCTGCCACTGTCCTCCAGTTTGCCCCTCATGCACCGCAAGTAAGTGAGACCATGCGATACTTGACTTTCTCTTCTTGGCTTATTTCACTCAGCATCAAGAAGATCTAACAATTGTAAATATTTATGCCCCTAACATGGGAGCAGCCAACTACATAAGCCAACTGTTAAACAAAATAAAGAATCATATTGATGCCAATACACTAATCGGAGGGCATTCACTTTTAACTTGAGATTCCACATTTGACAAGGATACCAGCACTGGCGCTAATACTATGCAGAGATGGTGGTTACTTGAAACTTACTTATGACAATGGTAACATGGTAAGATTTCTTTGATGTGGTGACAAAGACTTTCTCTTAACCAAACTTTAGTCAGGTTCCTCTAAGCTCTTTTATCAACTAGTCCTCAACTTTGGGTTTCTGTTTCTGTCCTTGTAAAGTCCAATTTTAACTAAAACTCTTACTCAGTTTCATCAGAATCCCCCTAATCTTGATATCTGATGACTTATATCTGATCAAATTCCTTATCCTCCACCCATGATATTTGGTCATCATAGCCTGCCTTCAGCAAAAATTCTCTTAAGTCATTTTAGCATGAATCCCCCTACTCTTGATGTCTCCTTGTAGTAGTTTTCCATCCATTTATCCCTTTATTCTGCTTGTTGGCTACAAATTCTCAGCTGTCTTTGCTGTATTTGAAGTTGAGCCTGATCTCTCTTCCCTACTGCAATGCTGCTATTGCAGTAGTCCTAAACAAAGTCTCCCAAGTGTCTGAATAACTTTTTTCTTTTACATTGGTACGTAGGAAGAATTCAGATGTCTGAGAGAGGTGGGTGTGAAAATGCATTGACTATTTACAGTCAATTTATTTTCAGCAGGGTACCTTGTTGAAATGGGGAAAAGAATAATCTTTTCAACAAGTGATACTGGGTCTACTATATACCCACATGCAAAAAAAATGAAGTTGAACCCTTACCTCATGTCCTATATAAGAATTAACTCAAAGTGTGTCAAAAATCAAATGTAAGAGCCGAAGCTCTAAAATTCTTAGAAGAAAACGTAAGTGTGACTCTTTGTGACCTTGAATTAGCCAATGATTTCTTAGATGTGATACCAAAAGCACAGGCATCAGGAGAAAAATAGATAAGCTGGACAGTATCAAAAAACTTTTTTAAATTGTGCTTCAAAGGACAATATCTCCCATTTCAAAGAATGGGAGAAATTTTTACAAATTATGTGTCTGATAGGAACTTGTATCCAGAATATTCCAATACCTATTATAATTTGGTAACAGAAAGAAAAATAATTAACTTAATTTAAAAATTGGATTTGAATATGCAGTTCTCCAAAGAAGAGATACAAATGGTCAACCCTAAAAAGATGCTCAATATCGTTATTCATCAGGGGAAGGAAAACCAAAGCCAAAATGAGATACTACTTTACACTCACTAGAATGACTACAATAAAAAGACAGATAATAACAAGTGTTGCTGAGGATATGGTGCTGCCACTTTGGAAAACAGTCTGACAATTTCTGTAACAGTTAAACATACAGTTACCATATGATCCAGCAATTCCACTCCTTGGTATATACCCAAGCAAAATGTAAACATAAGCAAACACAAAAACTTGTATATAAATGTTCATAATAATTAATAATAGCCAAAATGTAGAAATGTCCATCAATGAATAAATAAAATGTGATATACCATACAATGGAATATTATTCAACAATAATAAAGAAATGAAGTAGTGATACATGCTACAACATGAATGAAACTTGGAAATATTATGTTAAGTTAAAGAAGTCAGTTACAAAGAACAACATATTATTGGTTCCATTTCTACAAAATGTCAAGAATATTCAAATCTACAGAAACAGCAAAATCGTGGTTGCCTAGAAATAGAGACTTTAAGAGGATTAGAGGGTAGTGGCTGAAGGATGCAGGGCGTTAATGGGGGCAAGAAAATGTTCTAAAACTGTGGTGATAAATGGATGTTAGAATACTATATTAATATAATAAAAGCCATTTAATTATATACTTTGTTGGTGAATTAAATCTCAATAAATCTGTTTAAAAAAAAATCAACCATGCTATGTTACCTGAGTTACCTGAGAACTCTCTACTTGACTGTGTTCCTGGCAAGACCCAGAGATTATTCAATTCACTAAGTAAAGCATTAAGGAATTTGTTGGTAAGTGGAGCATTGGCATAATTGAGAAACTAGGAGCTGGCTATTCTCTGCAGGCCAGTATAATAGTAGGAGATTAATGATACTGAGTATCATTGAGAATAATGGGATTCTAGAGTAGCAGAGATCAGGCAAGGAGGACTCACAGGTCAGAGGCAAAGTGAATTTAGCTATCATAATGACTTAACCCACAGGAATCTGGTAATAGAGAATAGATCATGTTATTCCTGGGGGCAAAATAAATGAACTACAAAGGTACAGCTCAATTTGTATAAACTGAAAATGTCAAGGGTTGTTGAGTTGAAGGCTAATGATAGCCACACTGGTGAAAACGCCAATTTTCAGATTTCAGTCAGTTGACAGACCCAGAACCTGTTGTTGAAGGGGGGCTGGATTCCCTTGAGGTCAATCTTCTAGAAAACCTACTGAATGCCCTCTCCATAGAGATCACATGGGATAGAGGTATAAGAAGGAAACCTTGAATAAAAAGTTGATGCAAAAAATAATGTATGGTATCCAGTAAAGCCAACCCTCCCTTCTGTTCATTTTAAAAATAAGCAAATGTTAATACAAAAAGTATTAGTAAGTCAATAATGATAGGACAAGAGTACATACATGAGGGGGAAAGAAACAAAGGAGAGTGATATTGCTGAGACATCTAACTAATTGGACTAATTGTTTGAACAAAAGTGGAACAAAATAAATCAAAAATAATGAGGACATAAGAACCTCAGTTTAAGCAGATGACAAATAGAAGAAAGGGAGAGTCATGAAACACAAAAATGTCTTAGCCTCCATGGAGGAGAGACCAAAGTAATTGTGTTTAAATGTACAAATCTAAATTAATGATTAGAACACAAAATATTTGCCAAAGTAACTATGACTTATTTTACAGTAATAAATTAATGACCACTGCAATTAAGAATATTTATGGCCTGTTTTGAATTAATCATAAGTAATGATAAGTATAGGGGTGCCTAGGTGGCTCAGTTGTTAAGGACCTGCCTTCATCTCAGGTCATGATCCCAGTGTCCCAGGATCAAGCCTGCACCAAGCTCCCTGCTCAGCAGGAAGCCTGCTTCTCCCTCTACCATTCCCCCTGCTTGTGTTTGTTCTTTAGCTGTGTTTCTCTCTGTCAAATAAATAAATAAAGTCTTTTTTTAAAAGTAATGATAAGTATAAGACTTTAACTTTTACATTATTATAATATGAAAAAGAAAATATTACAGTCCATTCATCAGAATTTAGAGTATAAAGGAAAAATCATGGAATCCTACTTTATAAAACATAAACTAGGAAAACAGAGGACAGAACAAACAAAAGAACATAAAATTATTTAATTCACTAACCAATGGACATGCTATTGATTATTTAAATCCATGATGAATTAAGAGATGTACAAAAAGCACAAAGATACTGAAAAGCTTAAAATATAATATGTCAAAAACATTATTAATAAATTCTTGGAATATAAAAAGAGAACATTATAATATGATGGCAGATATAGATTAATTATAAAGATGTAATATTAAAAATAAGCTTGTATGCATTTAATAACCTACAACCAAAAAATATACCAGGTGGAAAAAAAGTGTTAAAAAGAAGAGAATTAACAAAAACCACATTGTACTTAGGGATTTTCATTTTTAGAAATATATAAAATATAAATTTTAATTAGTACTTTAACTGTCAAATATAATTCAGCAAACATTTTTTTTAAGATTTTATTTATTCATTTGCTAGAGAGAGAGACAGTGAGAGAGGGAACACAAGCAGGGGTAGTAGGAGAATGAAAAGCAAGCTTCCCAGCAGGGCAGGGAGCCTGACGTGGGGCTCGATCCCAGGACCCTGGAATTAAGACCTGAGCTGAAGGCAGCAGCTTAGTGACTGAGCCACCCAAGTGCCCCAATTCAGTGGACATTTAAAAGAAAAGAACATCACAATCAAATGTTTATTGTCTCAGAAAAGGACTTATGATGCATTATTAAAAATCCAGGAATACCTGGGTGGTTCAGTAGTTAAGCAGCTGCCTTCTTCTCAGGTCATGATCCCAAGGTCCTGGGATGGAGCTCTGACACAGTTGGACATAGTCACTGGGCTCCCTGCTCAGCAGGAAGACTGCTTCTCTCTCTCTTGCTCCCCTTGTTTGTCTTCCCTCTCTAGCTGTGTTCTCTCTGTCAAATAAATAAATAAAATCTTTTAAAAAATCAAATAAAATTCACTTGTTTAGCAAATGCTAAAATTGGTCAATTTTATTCTCAATAATAAATTCAAATTCAAGAACAGAGCAAAGAAGCCTACCACTTTCATTTTAATTTTATTATTGTATTGATTTTTACTAATGCAAAATGTTATGAAAAATAAATGAATTATGTATTAGAGATAGACAAATTAATAGTTGAAGATGACATGCTTATATACATATATTAGTCAAGGTCTTCCGGAGAAACAGAACCAGTAAGATATACATGGATATATATAAAAGGAGATATATTATAAGAATTGGTGCATGTAGTTATGGAGTCAAAAAGTCATGAGAAACCCTACTTAAAGTCATAAAAGAACTTAGGTAAAGGAGTAGAATTTAAGATAAATTCTGAAGTCAATATTGCTCCTTTATACTGTCAATAACTATTTAAATAGAACATCAATTTTAGAAAAAGATAGATCCAGATCCCATTTACAATAGGGATTTTACAATCTCCTAACAGGATAAGAGTTACTTGAGAGAAATTTGGAATTATTTTAAAAGTATAAATATTAATGGAAGTATTTTTTTAATTTTAAGTATAGAGAGAAATTTGTCACCAAGTATATAGAATTTTTAAAAATTGCAAAAAATGACTTTTCTGCCCCTATCATTTTGAAATTGGATGCAGTATTAGTATGGAATTTGAAAAAATGTTGATAGTTTACAAGAAAAATAAACATATGAGAATGACAAAATTCTGAAAAAAAGCAACAAGAGTATTTAGCTCTATTAGTCATTAAAACCTCTCATAGATGGTTCCATAAAACAAGAGTCCAGAAAGAGACTCAGTTATCTATAAAAACTCAATATGTGATAAAGCTCTAAAATAATTATAAAATAAATCTTAATAAACGATTTGAAATTCAGATATATAGACATTTTACAGGGAAATGTATTAGAGTGATGTCTTATAGCATATGCCAAAATAAACTGCAGATGGAATTAAAAAGTTAAATAGAAAATGAGGAACTAAATACATGGAGAAATGTTCAAACCACTCCCCACCACCACCACTACCAGGATTAATAAAATTAAAAGTTACAGACGAGATAAATTTTTATATAACAAAATGTGATAGATTGTACAAGTGGCCACAGCTCTTTGCAGTTCCTCCCATCAACAACTGGATCTTCTTTCTCCACTCCTTGAGACTGAGCTTGCTTTGAAACTTGCTTTGGCCAACAGAACACAGTGGAAGCCAAGTTCTGAGTCTGTTCCTCAAGATGCCATACGTGCATTCTTCCACTCTTGCTCTTGGAACCCCTGCTGCTGCTGCCATGTAAGCAAGCCCAGCCTAGCCTGCTGGATGACAGGACACCATGTAAAGCAAAGACAAGCCATCACAGCTGAAACATCTTGGACCAGCTAGCCAGCCCCCAGCTGACTAGGCTGCTGCCAGCAAATGCCTGAGAAAGATCAGTCAGCCACAATCAGCCCAACCACCCTGCTAGGCCAGCCCAAATTGCTGACCTATGAACTAAGTGTTTATGTTTTAAGCTACTAAGTGTTGAGGTGGTCTATTACACACTACCATAAATAACTGATATTCTGAATATGTAATTGTACTCAAAAGTAAAAGGGAAAATTATTACTAAGTCCACCCTGAGAGACAGCTGGGATTTATTACACAGAGAAAGATCACTGATAATATGTGCAGGAATACTCAGGAAAAGATTAAGTCAAAGGTGGGAGAGGCAATATGGTTCACACTTGGGGGGAAGCCAAGATCTGGAAGAAACATAGGGCAACTGGACTATAGTACTGGTTGGGGGTATCGACATCACAATAGAAGGCTAGTTGACCTCTACATATCTTTCCTAATTCCCTACAATCCCCAGGGACAGTTAGTAGCAAAAAGAATGTCCCTGATAATAGCCATGTTTAGAGCAGAAGGATTGAGCAATACCACACAGAGCTAAATTTGCATGGAAAGAACAAAGAGCATCTAAGACCAGAAAATGTGCAACCCAGGTACCTTGCCCAGCAGCAAACATCATCAGTCCTCAGCTCTCAATGAAAACCTTGGAGCACAGCCCCTGCAACTACTCAGGCTTATCTCTCAGTAGGGAGAGGAAATGTTTTGTCATGCAGAGAAACTCTAGCTATTGTGAGGGTTTTCATGCATTATCTCATTTAATCCTTACAGAAACATATGAAATTGGTGCTATTTGTAATCCCTCCCTAGTAAAGATGAGGAAATTGAAGCATGGAGAAAGTTAATTATTTGTAGAGTAAAATGTATAATTTCATCATACTTAAGAACATCATGGTCATAAAGGTGAGTATTACATATATGAAACAGGAAAAGATTATTCTGAAGCAAAAATGCCAGTTAGAGATGTTAGAAAAAATATGAAAATAAAAATACAATATATTTGCTAACACAAATAAAGAGCAAGTGGGTAAATTTGTACCTTAATGATTTTCCTATGATGGAAAAAGAAAACATAGACTGGGTTTTGTGGTTTTCTTATTTTGTTTTGCTTTGCTTTTGTTTTGGCAGGGAGGGTTGAAATATGAAGAATAGATTAAGAATCTAATGTCATTAGAAAAATAAGTCAATAAAGAAACAGTTAAAATTCCCTATGGGGCACCTGGGTGGCTCAGTTGGTTAAGCGACTGCCTTCGGCTCAGGTCATGATCCTGGAGACCCAGGATCGAGCCCCACACCAGGCTCCCTGTTCAGCGGGAAGCCTGCTTCTCCCTCTCTCAGTCCCTCTGCTTGTGTTCCCTCTCTCACTGTGTTTCTCTCTGTCAAATAAATAAATAAAATCTTTAAAAAAAAAATTCCCTAAATTGAAGAAAAACCCTCACATTAAAATATTCTATCAAGTTCTGAACAAGATAAATGTTATAGACCAAACATTAAACTATCACAGTAAAATTACAGAACATGGAAGAAGAGTTTGAAAATTAAAGAGATCCAAGTATTATGTATCTTCTTGGAATCTTCAGCTCCTGTCTATCAGTAATTGACAAATACAGCAGGCAGAAATCAGTAAGGACATGGTTCAACTGAACAGTGTCATCAATCAGCTGAATCTAATTCATATCTGTAGAATAGTTCATCCAACAAGAGCAGAATACACATGCTTTTTAAGGTCATGAAACATTCACACACTCCAGGTCATAAAACACACCTTAACAAACTAAAAAGAATAGAAATCATACAAAGTAATGCTCTCAGCCACAATGGAATTAAACTAGAACTAAATAACAGAAAACTATCTAGAAAATCTCCAAATACTTGGAGATTAAGCAACACACTTTCAAACAACACATGGGTCAAAGAAGAAGTCTGAAGAAAAATTAAAACCTACTTTGAACTAAATAAAAATGAAAATACAACCTATCAGAATTGTGGAATGTAATGAAAGTGATGCTTAGAAGAAGATTTGTACTGTCAAGTGCATAACACTAGAAAAGAAGAAAGACCTAGAATCAATAATCTAAGTTTTCAGTTTAGGAAATTAGAAAATGAAAATCAAATTAAATCTGAAACAAAAGAAAAGAAATAATGGGGGTGCCTTGGTGACTCAGTTGATTAAGCATCTGACTTTTGGTTTCAGCTCAGGTCATGGTCTCAGGGTCATAAGATTGAGCCTCGATTTGGCCTCTGCACTCAGCACGGAGTCTGCTTGGGATTCTCTCTCTCCCTCTCCTTCTGCCCCTCCCCCCACTCTTTTACACACACACACGTGCTCTCTTTCTCTCTAAAATAAATAAATCTTTAAGAAAATAAAATAAAAATTAAAACAAAAATCAATGAAACTAAAGATAAGAAATCAACAAGAAGATCAATGAATCTAAAATCTGATCCTTTGAAAAATTAATAAAATCAATAACCTCCAGAAAGATTAAGGAAAAGTGAGTAAAAACACAAATTACTAATATCATAAATGAAAAAGGAATCATCATTGTTGATCCCATGGAAATTAAGGAAATAAAAAAGGAATATTATGAACTCTGGGCCCAGAAATTTGATAATCTACATGAAATAGACCACTTCTTTTTTTTTTTAAGATTTTATTTATTTGACAGAGAGAAACACAGCCAGAGAGGGAACACAAGCAGGCGGAGTGAGAGAGGGAGAAGCAGGCTTCCGCCAAGCAGAAAGTCCGATGTGGGACTCAATCCGGGGTCTCCAGGATCATGACCTGAGCCGAAGGCAGTCGCTTAACCCACTGAGCCACCCAGGCTCCCCTGGACCACTTCTTTGAAAGATATGATCAACCAAAACTCACACAGGGACATATAAATAATATGAACAGGCCTAAATCTTTTTCTGTTTGTTTGTTTTGTTTTGTTTTGTTTGTTTTTTGGTTTTTGGTTTTTGTCTTTCTTTTTTATTTATTTATTTTAATTTTTTTGTGTGTGTTATGTTAGTCACCATACATCATTAATTTTTGATATAGTGTTCCAAGATTCATTGTTAATGTATAATACCCAATGCTCCATGCAATACATGTCCTCCTTAGTACCCACCACCAGGCTCACCTATCACCCCACCACTCCCCCCTCTAAAATCCTCAGTTTGTTTCTCAGAATCCATGATCTTTCATGGTTTATCTCTGCTTCTGATTTCCCCCCTCTTAACTTTTCCATTTTCTTCTCCTAATGTCCTCCATGTTATTCCTTATGTTCCACAAGGAAGTGAAACCATATGAAAATTGACTTCTTCTGCTTGCCTTATTTCACTCAGCATAATCTCTTCTAGTCCCATCCATGCTGATGCAAAAGTTGGGCACTCATCGTTTCTGATAGCTGAGTAATATTCCATTGTATATATGGACCACATCTTCTTTATTCATTCATCTGTTGAAGGGCATTTTGGCTCTTTCCACAGTTTTGCTATTGTGGAGGCCTGAATCTTTTAAAGAAATTGAATCAATAATTAATTAATAATCTTTCAAAACAGAAAGCATCAAGCCTAGATGGATTTACTGGTGAATTATACCAAATACTTAAGGAAGAAATTCTACAGAAATTCTACAGCCTCTTCCAGGAAGTAAAGACAAAGAACAAAAGGAGTGAACAGAAAATAAAGAGTAGGATGGTAAATCTAAATCTAAGCCTATCAATAATTACATTAAATATAAATGGTCTAATTCACCCATCTAAAAGGCATAGGTTCTTAGATGGGACTAAAAAGCATGATTACTTTAAATCTGAACACTTAATAACTAGGTTAAAAGTAAAAAAGACACGTGATCCATTTGTGCTTTATTTTTGTGTATGGTGTGTGGTAGGGCATGGGATGATGATGATGATGATGATGATGATGATGATGTGATTACTATTGCATGTGGATATCTAGCATCATTTGTTGAAAATACTAATAAATGCCTTTGAACCTTCATAAGAATTATTTGACTATAAAGTTATTTATGGACTGTGTTCTGTTATCCTATATATCTATACTTGGGCCAATGCCACACTGTCTTCATTACTGTAGATTTATAGCGGGTTTTGGAGTTGGGTACCCTAAGTCCTCCAACTCTGTTCTGTCCAAACTTGCTATTCTGGGTCCTTTGCATTCCCATGTAAATTTTTGAATCAATTTGTTAGATTCTTCAAAGGAGTCTGTTGGGATTTCAATAAGGCTTGTGTTTACTATATAGATCAATTTGGGAAGAACTGCCATCTGAGTCTTCCAATACATGAACATAGAATGTCTCTCCATTTATTTAAGTCTTCCTGAAATTTTCTCAGCAATGTTCTGTATTTTTCAACAAACAAGTCATGTATTTATTTTGTTAAAGTAATCCCTATTTATCTTACTCTTTTGGTGCTGTAATGAATAGAACTTATTCTTTTTTAACAGGTTAAGACTTTTTTAAGACTTTATTTGTCAGAGAGAGAGAACATGCACATAAGCAAGGGGAAGAGAGGGCAGGCTCCCTGCTGAGCAAGGAGCCTGATGTGGCATTTGATCCCAGGACCCTGGGAACATGACCTGAGCCTAAGGCAGATGCTTAACAAACTGAGTCACCCAGGTGTCCCAGAACTTATTCTTAATTTTGTTTTTAGATTGTTCATTGCTTATATAGAGAAATACAATTGAATTTTATATCTTATATCTTCCTGTCTTTTTGTGTTTACTTATTAATTCTAAAGTATATTTTTTCTGGACTACATTCAAGGTTATGTCATCTGCAAATAGAGGTAGTTTTTTTTTTTTCAAAAAAAATCAAAAGATAAAAATATAGAAGAAGAGATACCAGGCAAACATTAAGGTGGCTACATTAATATCAGACAAAGTAGCCTTTAAGACAAGAAATATTACAGTGGATAAAGATGTATATTTTATAATGATAAAGAGATCAAATAATCAAAACTACATATTAATCATAAGTGTGTAGACATTTAGAGCAGAACTTCTAAATATAGGAAATAAAAAGTAATAGAATTTGAAGTTGAAATAGACAAATCCCTAATTATAGCTGGAAATTCCAACAATCCTCTCCCAATAATGATAAAACAAGTACAAAGAAAATCAGTAAGGATATATAAAATGTAAAAAAAAAAATTATATTATCAACCAACTCAACCTAATCATGATTTATATAATCTCCATCCAGTAACAGGTTCAGACACATGCTTTTAGTGCACAAGGGACATTCACTAAACTAGATCATATTCTGAACTACAAAAAAAAAAGTTGATGAATTTAAGATACTTTAAATTATATAATGTATATTCTTTAACCACCAAGAAATAAAAATAGAAATTGATAACAGATGGTATCTAGAAAATCCCCAATACTTTTATATTAGTCACATACTTCCAAATAGTGGGTGAATTAAAAAAGAAAGCACAGAAAAATTATTCTTAAATAGGTAAAAATTAAAGTATATCAAAATTTGTAGGATGAATGAAAGCAGTCCTTGGAGAAAAGTGTGTAACATTAAGGGCTTATATAAGAAAAGTTTTAAATCAAGTATTTAAATTTCAACCTTATGAAAATAGGGGGGAAAGTGAATTAAACCTAAAATAAATGAAGTAAAGATAAGAACAGAAATTAATGAAATAAAAAACAGAAATGTAGTAGTTATATATGAATGAACCCAAAAGCTGATTCTTTGAAAAAATTAGTAGTTGATAAGCCTTTAGACAGATTGATCAGAAAAGGGTGACATCACTTTATCCAAAGGATAATAAAGAAATAGTAAATTGACAAGTTAGATGAAATGGACAAATTTCTTGAAAAATTCTGATTACTAAAACTGATATGAGAAGAAATAGAAAGTGTGAATAGTCCTTCATTTGTTTAAATAATTGGGACATAAACAATGAATCTTGGAACACTGGAAAAATAAAATAAATTATTATAATAAATAAATAAATAAATAAAAATAATAATAATTGGGTTTGTTAATTAAAAGCCTTCCCAGAAAGTGAAGTCCAAGACCCAGATAGCTTCACTGGCAAATTCTACCAAACATTTGGTACCAATTGTACATGAACTATTTTGACAGACAGATGAGCAGAGAACATTTCCCAATTTATTTTATGAAGCCAGCATTATCCTAATAGCAAAAAATAAAGATATTATAAGAAGACTATATACCAATATCACTTATTAACATAAACACAAAACTCCTTAACTAGAATGGAGGTAGGGAAAGGACTTAGACTCTGACAGTAGGATGCTACCCTCCAGGACTTTGATTCTAAGTGGGATGATATAATAATGCAAGGAAAATTAAAATGTTCTCTGTTGCTAAGTTTCCCTTGGTGCTTACCAATGTTTAATTTGGTGTTCTAGCTTTCAATCAATTCTATGAATTATCCAAAGGTCATTCAATAAATGGGTTTCTGCTAAACTTAGCAACCAAAAATCTGAACAATAAATTCATCCCTGCTAAAGTTATTGCAATCAAGAACCTGGACTTATAGAAATTGGTACCAGGAAGTAATTTGCACAGCAGATCAACAAGGTCATGGAGGAAATTTAGGTTTGAAAATTTGATCTCATTGGGATGAAGCCTGTGAAAATTCTATTAGAATTGAGGGGTAGTACTCTGTCATAACAGCTAATTAAATTGTCAGTACAATCATCAGAAATGAAGATCTCAGTGAACAGAAGTCATGGCAGGGGGAGGGGAGGCAGTATTCAAAAATGTTTTCAGGACTCCCTCTCTCTATCTCTTATCCTTAATTCCTCTGCATTGGCTTTGTTATTAGGATTTATTCATATATATTTACAGAGAGCTATAATAAGCTTGAGTCTTACAAGGATTTAGAATTCACATATCTAAAATAATCTTCTCTCTTCTCTTCTCTTCTCTTCTCTTCCCTTCCCTTCACTTCCTTTCCTTTCCCTTCTCTTCTCTTCCCTTCCCTTCTTTCCCTTGCCTTCTTTTCCCTTTCCCTATCACCCCTCCCCTAGCATTTATACAAATCTCTATCAAAGTACCAAGGCTTTGATTATTCTTGGTACCTATGGTCACTTAGGGATCATCAATGTCAATAGATAACAAGATACTCTGATTAAACAGTCTGTATCATGTGGCCTCTCCTCTGGCAGAAAAGACAGACTTTTGATTGACAATCCTACTTAATTCATATGGAATGGGAGAAAAACAGTTCCCAAAATCAAGGAATGTTGGACAGATTGAAAAGTAGTAGTTTTCAGAAACCAGCACAGAGAGAAAGGCAAAGATGGAGAAGAGACAAAAGATGATCTATTGAGCAAACTTCCCTTGAGAAAGTTGAAGGAAACACACGCAATAGCAAAGTGGGGGAGAATGACTTTAGATGGGAAGAGGGATGCGTGCTTTTTCATAATCTATATATGTACTAACTTACCTCAAATCCTTAATTAACTAAAGTTAGTAATATCTATAATGTAACTAATACAAGGATATTGTGTCATTGAAAATAAATCATGTGTAAGCATCTGACACCTTAACTTTTTGCACATTTGCCAACCGATAGTTAGTGTGACAGTTATTAATTAATATTGGTAATGAAATTTCTGTCATTATTAAACCGAGCCCATACAATGCTCATTTGGCAGACTGTTTATTTTGAGTAATCCTATGTGCCAGAATATAATAAAATAGAATTTCTAGATTGACCATAGAAGCCATAGACATAGTGGTTAAAAATGCAGATTTGGAAATAAACAGACCTATGTTTGAATCCTGCCTGTACCAACTTGCCACCTATATGACCCTGAGAAAGTTATTTACCTCATGTAAAATGATTCACAGAAGGCCTAGAACACATTAAGTTCTCAAAGGTAAATGTTATCTATTGATATTGTCATGGTTCTAGGACTTTAAAGCTAGTTCATTTAGTATATCACGTTCAACTTCCTCATTTCAATTTTTCTCTAATTTTCACTGGAATTAGTAAGATTTGACTGTACATTGTATAATGTGTAACTATTGGAAACAGGATCATATAACCACCCACCCTGCCCTTTTTTCTTTTCTGTCACCTAGAAATCCTTCCCAGATAGCCCCTTTGAGAACCAGAGCCATACCATAGAACTCCGTCAGGATTCCTCACTAAACTGAAAGAATTCAACCATAGTTCTGATGTCCAGTCAAAAACTTGGTAGTTCCCACTTTTAAGAACATGTTTTCTAAACATCTCTGGTAAATGGAGATTTTGACTTTATGCCCAGGACACCCTGAGAGCTGCTCCTACAGAAAGAACTAATAGGATAATAAATCCCAAGTCCTTTTTTCCCCACTCTGAACAAGAGTTGTTTTAGTTAAACTTGCATTCACTTTTCTCTGAACACTGCCCCCGCCCTCATCAGACCATTGTGTTTAATACAAGACTTTTGACTCAGCCATCATTACTCACACTTTACTGATTTTACTTTAAACACTGTTGGCTAAAACGACAATTCATCACAACTGTTTTGCCTAGCAGCGGGAGAATAATTTATTTTCCCGTTGAAGGGTTTGATATTTATTAGCACGGCAGTGAGCTGGTCAGCAGAGATCCACACTCCAGGGGACGAGCTGAGTCCAGCTTCACGAGCTGCTCCACCCTCTGCTCAAACCAACCGATGTTTCTCCTGAGGCGATGCCGGCTAGCGCCTGAGGGTACAGGAGATGCTAACTGGGGTGCTCGGTCTCTTGGGAAGAGGAAGCTTGGGGTACACCTCTCCTTGCAGAAGCTGGACTCACAGCTGTGAAAGAGCCTAGCCAGCTGTCAGGAGAGAGGCAAGCCCTTGGAGAGGCAAGCCCTTGGGGCCTGCTCAAGAGAACCAGCAAGCTGGGAGCAGAGTGGAAGACTAGCCACAGAAATGTCTGCACCTAGAAGGAGGACTCACTGGAGAATGGCCACCCCTGGCCTCAGCAGCCAAAGAGCATCTGGTTGGCAAGAGTTTACTCAGGTAAGGTGGGGCCTGTTTGAGAAGTGGAGAGCCCCAGGCCTCTAATGCCAACGGGAAGCAATTCTTACACAGCACAGGGGGAGCATCTTTGTAGGACAATCACTATACCTGACAAGAGCAGACTTCTAATTATAGTTCATTGTAGTGGCAAATGAATATCTGAAAGGAAAGGAAAAGAACTTGTGCTTAGTGTGTGCCTGCTGTGTGCTTGGCACTGTGTTAGATTTACATACGTCATGTCATTTAATCCTTGTAGTAACCCTGAGGATGATGAGGATGAGCATGATGATGATGGTGGTGATGGCCATGATGCCAAAGGATGAGTATTCATATCCAATGGGCTCTGGGAGCTTATGAAAATCACCTACTTTATTTTCCCACAGTTGGTAAGTGGGAGAGCCAGGAAACTAACTCAGCTCTGTCTGACCAAAAGACTATACCCTTCTGATGCCATGTACCATGTCCCTCCTGGAGGAAAGGCACTGGACCGCAGTGTGGTGCCTGGAGTTCCCGCCACTGGGTCTCCTTGGCTTAGGGCATTCTCTCTAACAGAAATATGTTACCTGGGAGACATAGCTAAGTGATCCATTAGCACTTAGTCCACATTAACAGGAAATTATTGGACACTTTTTTCTTTTGCAGAATAGAGGGAACAGGACACACACAACACAGTTAACCTCTGATGCTTCTAGAAAAGTGCACTGCTGGGGGTGAAAATGTGAGGAGGGTCTTAATGACTTGGTGGAGGAAGGTGGTGGGAGGGGATCCAGCCAATAATACACAGTGGGGAGCCTGTGAACACACACGTGGAGGAGGAGGAAAGGAAGAAAAATGTCAAGGCACTGAAAAAGAATAGCAGGTCATGCCCTTTTGTGCCCCATCACAGCCAATGCATGAGTTTCAAGTGCAAGCAGAGCCACGGTTTCAGAAGTTCCCCAACATTTGTGATGAGCCCACTATGTGCTAGACACCATGCTGAAGCTCAGGTTACAAAACCACATTGGATACAGTCCCTACCCCTGAAGAATGTGTAATCTCTTTCCCCTGAGAAGTTAAGGAAATTCCTAAGATGTCAGGAAAAGAAAAAAACTCATGGAAGAGATTTAGGAAAGAAAAGGCAAGGAGCACTTTAGAAGAGAGTGTTGGAGGCTTTGAAGGTAAAGTGCCACTCCCCCTAGACCTCTGTGGAGACACTTGTAACCCAGGTAAATGTAACGCCCAATCCCCACTGCCCCCACCCAGAGTAGCCTTGTTGTTAGGAAGAACGCCTTGATGGTTAGCCAGACCTCAGAATGTGCTGGCTGGTATAACCCTCTTTTCCTAAGAGCCGCTTTGGAGAAGATGGCAGATGGGTCAGGGAAAGGAACTCTGTGTCTCCCTTCTTCCCAGCATGTGAGGAACTTGACACTAATACCTCGCACTAATACCTGGGGAGAACTACTTCCTCTTATTTTGTCAACTCCCTTTTTCTCCCTTGCTATTCCTACTGAGTGCCTCCTTCCTATTTGCTCCTCATCCACACAAAGCACACCCTGGCCTGGGTTATGTAACATTGCCATAAAGAATTGAAGTGGGGGATCTTGCCTCCATTTCAGGTGAATCTCCTCAGAAAACACATTCACTGAGGAATAAACTCGGCTGTGAGAACTTCAGAGGAGACTTATTTAGGACTTCCAGTTGTCAGAGACTGACAGCAGTCTGAAGGCCAAGCAATAGACAGTGTCCAAGTTCCACCATGATTGCATCAGCATGGAAAGAAGTTGCGGCACAGCCTCACCCAACTTTACCAGCAGCTCATCAGGGCCCCACTCCCAGGCTTCCCCCTCCGGCCAATCACTGAAGGTCCAAACTCATTGTTTTTTTTTTAGTCCACCATGAAATAAAATTCCTTCCAGAGCCTTGATTAACCTTATTAGAGCTCATAAAACTCAAAGTATTTCAGGCTGTCCAAATGTCTCCATTTTCTTCTAGATATTTGTGGTTGAGGGCATTTTCTGATGTCAGTTTTCAATTAGTAAAGAGATATGGCAAAAAAAGATGGCAAATTAGAATTCAAAAGCCTCACTTTTTAATACCCTGTGAAGGATTATGAAGAGTACCCAGCCCCCAGGAAGCAAGGGAGGTACAGAGAATACCTCCATTCTGTCCACATTCTAACATCAAGTCAACTGCTGGCTTGAGGGATGCATATTGTGTGATCACATGACATAATTTGAGCCGTTTCATTCTTGTCACAACCTGAAAATCTTGCTAATGCATGGACATACTTATTAAGATCATTTCTACTTCTTGGCTTGTAAGTGGTCATGGGCTATATGTTACCCATTAATGATGGAAGGTTGACCCTGGCCATGTTCTGGGTTCGTCAAACAGTTCAGTAGGGTGCAGCAGAATCCAAGACATTTTTGCCAAAGCTGTACCCCAACCCCCCTCCTCCTTTAATTGTAAAACCCATGTGTGTTTTAACAAAAATCTCATCCATCTGTTTCTGATTCATTTACACTTAACTCGTCAACTCTCCTTTTGTCAGGGCTGTCATATCCCACAGGTTCTGCACTGGTGTGCCATGTTGAACCCTTCCTCCCTGAATATCAAGAAGTCTTGTTTAGCCAAGAGATGACACTCTCTACTCCCTGGGGTTGAAGGAGTGCAGTTGGGGAGTGAATAGAAAGACGTTTCAAGTTCCAAACCTCTTGATGCCTCAGTCCACTGTGGGCTTGGCAAAATGTCTCCTCTCATTCACAGTGCTGGCTTGATTGAGCTGTTATTGTTATGGTGTGTGAGTGAGCTTGCATGTGTTTGTGAGAGTGTGTGTGCATTGACTGGTTGTGATTAAACATGTTTTGTGGCATTAATTCAGACTATGGGTGGGCTTCACTTCTCTGTAATCAGACCAACTGGCTGACTTGAAGAGTATGTGACTGGACTGAATTCCTCCTATGACTTCCACTGCACTGGGTTTTATCCACCTGTCAACCAGGAGCAAAAAAATGAGAAGCAAGAGCTTTCAGTAACAGAAGGAAGAACTCAACTTCTGGGAGTTCTCCCAGCATTCTCCCTTCCAGGCAGCTTTTTTCCCAGATGGGGAGAGGGCACACAGATGACCACAGGGCAGATCCACTCTCAGCATGCACTAATGAGGGGAACAATCACTATCACTTAGCTATGTTGGATACTGGAATCATGCCAGTCCTCCCAGAGCCTCCTCCAAATAGGAGGCCACAAAAGAAACCTGAGCTGCCTAAAGCTGTCCCATAGCCCAGGTAAGAATTGCCATGTCAAATGATAAATGCCTTCCCTTACTTGTCCCTCAGCAGAGAGGGCCATCAACTTCTAAACTCTATCAAACTTAAAACTTGCTTTAGAAAAAAAAGTCGATTGAAATCTACTCATCATGTTGCTACTTCTCACGCTATTCAAGGTGGTGGAATTAACTGTATCTGTCAAGTCAGTTTTCTATATTAAATGTTTCTTTTTATAAACTCCGATTATCCCATTTCTTCATGGTTTTTCCAATAAGTCTGGTATCATCTAGAAAATTTAACACAAAGTTATCTTTGTGGAGTGATGTGGATTATTTGTATTTAGAGTTCCTAAGGAAAGACTCTTGAAATCAAACAAAGACTATCTACTAACTTAATAAACAGACACATGGGTTAAATAAAGAAAACAACCTTCATTCTGGAAATAAAAGAGACATGATTATGTGTGAGATTAACAGTTCTCAACTATGGTGTAATGTCATACTTGTGTATCACAATCAGTTGTGAGATATGTTGCAAGTGATCTCTTGCTAATAATAGTTAAAGTACTGACATTTGTCAATGATTTTAAATAAAATTTAGAAACACGCTTGAGATTATCTCTGTAATAGTGTCACTTTAAATCCCTGTGTTTGCCAGTATGCTTTATTGAGTTGCAGAGAAAGTGTTCATGTTACCTTGAGGATACCTGGAATCACACATGGAGACACAATGGGTACACTCCTGGCAATATGCCCTGCATGTCAACATAATCCACCATGCATGTTGTGGCAGAAAACAGTTGGGGAGTACTACACCCAAGGTCTCAGAATTGTATGGCTCTTTGTCACTTTTTAACACATAGGGATTCCATTTTTCTATTATTTTGTAGCCCTGAACATTATGTTAAGCAAACCCATACCCTGAAAGGGATATTCAAGAGTTCTGGTTGTCAAAGCAGCATTCCTAGACAGCATGATCTTATAGTAAAACACGCTTAGTAACTAGTACTGACATCGATGCAGTTTTCCTCTCTCTCTCTCTCTCTCTCTCTCTCTCTCTCTCCCCCTCTCTCCTACACTGTCTGTGTGTATGTTTGTGTACACATGTGTGTTTATGTGCTCATATGAATGGCTGGTTGATTGGTTGTTTAGTGTATAAAGAGTTACTGGTTCTGTGAACCATGGGCACAACCCTGTCTAAGATCTAGAAAAACATGAAGCACTTTAGAAATGGCCTTAGCTGGAATGCTAATGAGGCAGTATCATAGCTCTATGTGTACTAAGACTATTCAGCTTTATAATATCCCATAGCCACAGGCTGGGGCAGGGGTCCCTTAATCCCCATGCCTACCCAAGCCTTTAGCCAGTACCTCCCAAATGCATGCATAAAGGCAACCTAGACCAAAAGATCAAACATGACAATCAGTATGGATCACTGAGAACTCAATACTCCTCAAATTTCTACTTAAAATAAAAAATACCTACTCCAGGGTACCTGGGTGGCTCAGTCAGTTAAGTGTCTGCCTTTGGCTCAAATCATGATCCCAGGGTCCTGGGATTAATCCCTGCATTGGGCTCCTCCTGCTTAGCAGGGAGTCTGCTTCTCCCTCTGCCCCTCCCCCTGCTCATGCTTGCACTCTCCCTCCCACTCCCTCTTTCTCTTTCTCTGAAATAAGTAAATAAAATCTTTTTTAAAATACCTACTCTAAGAGATAAAGGCATTTTGCAATGGCATTTTGCAAATTCCCAGTCTCTGGATAGTTGTGTAAATCCACATTGTTGACCACAGGTACATTATGCACCCAGATGAAGAAGGGAATCATACAGTTTTTCCGGGCCCATGGCAGGGCCATTTTATCTGCTTCTTCTTCTTCTGGTATGTACTCATCACTTACCTTCTTTACTACCATCTGACCTTGTACAGAGGCTGTACTTTTAGATTTGGACAAATCCTTGGCCATAATCTACTAGGCAATAGAAATTCTGATACCAATCATTGCTCCTTTCACCTACAACCATTAATAAAGAAAAATACAGGGGAAAGTTGACTAAGAGCCCCAAATGTGCCATACAGCTATTTGAGGTGAATTTTGCCTTATCTGTCACCACATCCCCAACCCGCCAAGTCTTCCCTCTTATACTTACCCTTCACCTTAACCACCAACCACTACTTCCTTTCCTATCTCTCAAGTTATTACCAGTTTCATGATTTGCCAATCCAAAAATATTCAACAGCTAGTAACAGAAATGGGCTGATAACAGTTATTGGCTAAAACATCAAGGAATTTTGCTGGCTGAAAATCCAAAGGTAGAGAGCTTCTGTTTATGATTCATTTAAGACTCCATTTCTCTGTGAGTCTCTTCCTTCTTCCATCTATTAATTTTGTTCTGAATCTGACTTCCCCTCTGGCAGCTTACAGCAAGAGGTATAAAACATTGTTCTTCACTCGAGTTTTGTTTGATCTCTGGGGACCACATCTGAAAGGTATTGTGGTCCTTTGGGTTCATTCCCCTCCCACTGGAGCAGTTACATAAGGAAGTAACAACCAGGCCTTAACGTTTGTCTGAACTTAAGCTTCCTTCCTGGAGAAGTGGCCAACTCTACATTCCCATGTCGCAAAGTACTCAGGCTTCTGCATGCAAACTTCTCACTCCTAGGATTTCAAAGGGCAGGCCATTCCTTAAATGGGGATGCAACTGGATGGGGCACAGGCACATGGCTCACATTTTCCTTCTCACGATATTTTTTCCATTGACTCAAGCAGCAGCTGCTTTTTGGTGGGCCATGTTCGCTTACGATGACACAGACTGTTTCTGAGCTCTGAAGTGGTCATCTTCAGATAGGCCAGTGTGATATCACCTCTTGGGAATCAGACTTCTGCTGCCTTGATTGTCCTTGTGAGTCTAAAACAGGACCTGGAATTAAAGAACTATCCATTTAAACATGTAGACATAGCAGTTTCCTCCAAGCAAAAGCAGAAAGGAACCAAGATTGTTATCACTGATCCCTTGGCATTGGTTAGTCCAGAGTTGCCCTTATTCAGCTAATTCATTCCTTCTGTTCACACCATGTAAGGTTTCAGAGCCTCCTCACCTTTACCTCAGCCACATGCAAGGGTCCTATCTAGGTTCAAGTCTGTCCTCTGGAATATTCCTGCCTTGTTCAGAGCCCTGGGCTGACTGCCTTCACCCCATTACTTCAGTCAACTCCAATCCTCCTTCCTCTATTATGGATTAAAAGAAAAATAAAAGTGTTTCAATGATCCTCTCCAGGATTGCTGACTTTCACTGAAAAATTCCTACTTCCAACCATGATATTTCAATCTGAAATTCCATTCAGAGTCCATTAGTTAATATAATGGAAAATACTACACAGAGAAGATATAAGTATGGCCTTCATCAGTTATTAACTCTATGAACTTAAGCACATTTTTTACCTCTCATCGTGTAGTCAGTGTTTATTTATCAAGGGCCAACTATATGGCAGACACTGTGATAATCCCTAAGATAGTTCCTTCGTCTATAAAAAGGAGCTAATAGTAAAACACATCTCATAGACTTGTAAGAATTAAATGAGATATATATGTCAAGTGCTTAGCACAGTGTCAGATGCATAGGAGATTTTCATAAATAGTCACTAGCATAGCTATTACCATTAATGAGAAAGTACCTGGTCTCATCTGAAAGCATTATATACTATCCTTCTGAGGAGTTTAGGAATTCCTCAATCTCTTCTGTATTAATTTCAATTTGTCATGATTCCTGGATATCTTACAACTATATTTTGGGCAACTACTTAAAATGGATCTTGGTGAAGTCAACCCAACTATATCTTCGCACACGGTGCTTGGCTCAGGCTAGTGTGCAAGGTTCTGTTCCTGATCAGAGAGAGTCACAAGGTATAGGGCTCAGCCAGGCCCAGGCTCAAATCCCAAGTGCTGTGTCCCTGAAGTGTGAATATGCTGAACCTGTGTAAGGGGCACACATGCCTTAAGTCATAAATGTTGCATGCCTGTTATAAACCGTGAGATCTGGTAACACCAGCAGCAGCTTATCAGATTTCAAATGCACCACATTCTTCCAGATTTCCAGATGCTCCTCTCTCTCTCTCTCTCTCTTTTTCTCTCTCTCCTTCTCTCTCCCTCCCTGTCACCCCTTCTACCTTCCTATTCTAAAGTGCCCCAGTTTACTTCCTGAAATTTAACAATTTGAAATTAAGCTGAAAAAAAATTTCAGGAGGGAGAAAAACAGCTTATAAGTTTATATTTAAGAAGAAAGGGGAATGGACAATTACCAAATGTCCTGCTGTGTCTTGTGGTTCCCACAGACCATTCATTACATACCAGCAGACCGAATGAAGGTGGCTCGGTGCTCTCCAACTTAGAGGAAAGAAATAGAGGAGAGGAGCTGGCTTAATACCATTACAAATTTACAACTCATTTGAAGTTTCTTGAAGAAAAAGTGTCAGTCCAGAAGATCTATGTTGTTAACAAAATAAATCAATTAATAAAAATGTTAAAAAGACCTGTTTGCTAGCAACCACATATGGTCTCTTGATTGCACAGGAAAATTCCTTTTCCCGAGACAAAATCTGGGCAAAAATAGCCCTGGCTGAAGCAATACTACCAAGAGAGAGAGCATGGACAGGTGGCTCTTTCTGCCTTATCTTTTCCTTTGTAGGATGGGAATGAAAACACAGCGGCCCTCTTGTGCTGCAGAGATCCTCCTGATACCGTCTTTCCCACCAACTTATCAGAGTATTTGAGAGACTTCATTTGTGCCTCTTTGGGAAATTCTCAAGAAGATATTTGGGTTAAATGAGTATAACTCTCAGAAGAAGGAATATCACAGAGAAGTCACCCCACTGGGGAGTTATTTTATCCTATGAAATGATTGCTACTCATTGTCATAGGGCCAGTGAATGATGACATTGGACACAGGGCAAGAACCTTTGGTGGGGACGGTCAGGAGCCTGAGCATCACCTGAGTGGTGATATGACGCAACAACGTCAGCAGCTAGGCATTGGGAGGGGTGTTGTAAGATTCTGGGGGAAGAGGAACAAGGATGGGGAGTTGTGATAAAGGGATAGGAGAAGGTGATTCACAGAATTCCATTGGACTTTTCGGATTCTTAAGACACACAGGGATGACTTAAGCCACCCAGCTTGTGGTACTTCAGTTACAACAGCCCTAACAAACTAATACAGATTTCGGTACCTGAGATGGGGCGGTACACAGCAATAGAGATTTATTGTCTCACCGTTCTGCAGAATGGAAGTGTGAAATCAAGGTGTCAGCCATGCTCCGTCTGACCCTGCTGGCGATAAGCTTTTCTCATCTCTTCTTAGTCTCTCCAGGTGACCATCAATCCTTAGTCATTCTCGAAGCTGCTTCACTCCGAGCTCTGCCTCCTTTGTCACCCGGTGTTCTCTCTGTGTGCCTGTGTCCAGCTTCTTCTTAGGAGGACAAAAGGCATCTTGGAATAGGGCCCGCCCTAATCCCCTCAGCTTAGATTGAGTGTATCTTCAGAGACTACTTCCAAACAAGTTCGCATTTACAGGTACTACGGGTGAGGATCTCAACATATTTTTTGGTGTGTGTGATGCAGGGGTTGGGGGGACAAAAGGTCTCAATAAACACCTCCCGTGAGTAGACTGTGTCATAGGTCTTCTAGTTGGCTACAGTCAGTATTGTGGGCATTGAGAGTGAACTTGCTTGAACTGTGAAAGGCTAACTTGGGAGGGAAAATGGCACAGCAGGCGATGAAAGAGGATGCTAGGAGTGGAAGAGCTCCAGCTCTTGGGCAAGTTCCCTTCTGCATTTACTCGACAGCTTTCCAAGCTCTCAAGAGAGCCTGGGGAGCTCTAAGAGAAGTCAGGGCCCTTCAGCTCTTAATGAAACGGATGTGAAGTCGTGAAAAAGTGATGCAAGGTAGCAAGTGGTTTCATAGGATGCTGAACACTTCCTTCCCGGCAGGCAGTCTGATCTCTTGAACTCAAAACACTGCATTTCCCAAGACAGTAGAGAGACATAATCACAACTTTCAGACGTACAAATCATTCTGGCAATAGAGTTTCCAAAAAGCAAAGGATCCAGGATTCTTTCTTGCTGAAGCAAATCCAAATGATGACACAGAGGAGCACCAGGACGTTGTGTGTCTGTCATGCTAGAGTTACGTTTGCACCTCTTCTGATCCAAGTGTTTTCAGGTGCAATCACAGCTCTGAGCTTCATTATTTCCTCTCTACAAGCAGGGGGGCTGTTCAGAGGCACTTTCAGCATCTGGCAACGTGAATTTCATGACCACAAAGTAAAAATGAAATAATGCACATACCAAAACATAAACACATTGTAAAGTGCATTCAGCCTCAGATTCCAAGCCCAACGACCCTGTATGATTTAGCAAAGGGGAAGCCAGACTCCTCTCCCGGGGGGGAGAAACAAGGCCTCCAAACTGACAGCTGCTATCATTCCAAAACAAGTCATTGTTTATAAATGAATATTTTTTGTGATAAATTATTGAATTACATGAAAACTCCATGATTGCCTGCTGCTGCCAGATTTGGTTTTGGTCTCAAAAGCCAGCGTGGAATGTACTAAAGACAGAGCAAAATTAAAAACTGCTGGTCTTTTCTCACAAAACCTCCTCTGAACTCCGTCTCCCACTAACCTGCAGTGCTGGGTCTGGCTGTGAAAACCCATAAGTCCCTTCGGAACATTTATAACATAACTGGTTTTAGGTTAGAGACATTTTGACCTATTTTGAGGAAAATGTAAGGTAGGAATTATAGCTCGTGAGTTACTTTATGATAATTAGCATCTCAAAAATCTAAAAGCAAGGGGATGGGGCATGACTTCTGATGAGTATCCACTATGTGCCAGGCTTTCTGATGGTTGCTTTACATGGCAATCTCACCTAGTCCCCCAAACAGCCCTGAGCAGTCATTACTATACCCATTTTACAGATGAGAAAACTGATGTATGTGGAAGTTTTGTGATTTGCCTAAAGTCACACAGCAGTGGAATGAGAGTTGGGCACCATGTGTGTGATTCCAGAATTGTGCTCTTTCCTCAGCAGCATGCTTGTCCCCACCACAGCTTCCACAGCTTCATAAAGGACTGTAATGAGTACAGATACTCAAAGAAAAGTACAATGCTGTCTTCCAAACTGTCACATTGATTCCTTATATATTACCCCTCAAATAGGCCTCTATTAGAAAAGCATAACATTGAGGGCACCTGGGTGGCTCAGTGAGTTAGAGCCTCTGCCTTCAGCTCAGGTCATGATCTCAGGGTCCTGGGATCGAGGCCCGCATCGGGCTCTCTGCTCTGTTGGGAGTCTGCTTCCTTCTCTCTTTCTGCCTGCCTCTCTGCCTACTTGTGATCTCTCTCTGTCAAATATATAAATAAAATCTTTTTTTAAAAAAAAAAAGAAAAAATAACATTGAAATGGAAAAAAATTACTATCTTCCTTGATTCATCTTTTCCTTCAGAGTTAGACCTTCCTAATATTCTTTGTTACCATGTGTTCCTAGGGAAATGCAGTTGGTTCCTGTGGAATTAGCAGGAATAAGAGACAACAGCACTGGCTTCTGATCCCAGTTTCACTCATCGTTCAGCATGGACGTCTCAATCTCAGCCCCTGCCCTGCTTACTACACAGGTTTTTATAATGCACAAATGATATAATGTCAGGGAAAGCATTTGATAGCTTTTAATGCTCTGGACTGTAGAAGTAATTATTATGCAGGCTCCAGACTCTTCTGATAGTTCAGTGAGAAAGAGGAAGATTTTTTAGAACACTAGTCCAATGTTAGCCAGTGGCCTGCTGAGCAGGATTTCTGGGAAAAAATCAACTGAGTTTTAGCATTTGCTGATTTCCATACTATAAATCTTTCCACCAAGGCCAATTTCAAGCTGTCAGTATGACATACTGAGTGTAGACGTGAGAAGAGAAGCTCTCATAAGTTGGCACAAGTCAGATCTACCATACCACTAGTTCTGATTAAATTTCAAAAGAGCAGCATCTTTAATAAAAACCCCATACCTGGCATCATATGAAAATTCCCAACGTGTACCCTCTCTCTCCATGTGTCCTCTTGCTGATGGCAAGATTATGCCTCTAAGCTAGGACAGAAAGCCAGATCCCCATGAACCCTTGCACAGAGTCCCATCAAATGAATCTTGCCACTTTTTCTTTGACCCCCAATCTGAGGACTGAGTGTCTGCCTCATACAGAACTCATGGATTACCTAGGGGAAAAGATGTGCTCTAAGGAACTGTTATTGCTGCATGCAGACACTGGGTGCCAAGAATGATAACTCATTCCAGCCATTCTTTCCTTGTTCACAGTATAACAATTAGCCTTAGGTCTGGCTACACATCGCATACACACAGTGGCTTACACAACATTATTTCTCTCTCATGTAAAAGAAGACTGCAAATACATCAACCAGACCTGGTCCACACCAAGGACCCAAGCTTTTTCCGGTTATCCTCTCCACTGTCCTCATGGTCCAAGGTGTCTACTAGAGCTCCAGCCATGACATATGAGTTCCAGTCAGTAGGATGGAGAGGACAAAAAAGAAAGGCCACTCTCTAAGGAGAGTTCCTAGAACTCCACACAATTCTTTGCTTATATCCTACTGGCTAGAAACTAATCATATGAACACACCTAACTACAAAAAGAGGCTTGAAAATACCGCCCTTCATCTTGGAGACAATGTGTCAAACAAAGTATCACGTTCTTTTATTAAGGAGGAAGGGAAAATAGATGTAGGGATAGGCAGCTACTAGTTTCTAGTACGTGTTTGCTCATATCTGTAAAGTAACTAATCAGAGAGTAGAGAAAGAAAGGGGAATAAATATTTTTATTTTTTCTAACTACAGCTCAGTGGTCTCTTCTCCTCATTCATTCCCTATGAGTAAGACGAGAAGTTGAGCCTACAAATGACTTAAATTGCATATCCATTGAGGGCAAACAAAAGGAAACTATATTTCTGGGATGTGCTTGTAAAACATACCATTAATGTTCTGATCATTGTTCAAAAGCTAGCGACAATCACTTGTGGTCGTTACATCTATTATGTTGGAAGTAGATGGAAGTTCTTGTCTGGCTAGATGCATTTGTCCAAATACAGTAGTATTAATTACCTACTTGGTAAAAGTGAGATATTCATATAACTGATGCTGGAAAAATGGTTGGGTGGGGAGATCTTTTTTAATACTGTTCAGCTAGACTCTTTGTGGCTGTTGGAGATCTGTGTTTATATGAGTTCCATTCAGAAAGCTTTGTTTGCGCATTCAAATGTCTGCCTGTAGCCCTATGCATACATCCCCCACCTCTTGTTCCCACTGGGATGGCAAGTGGCTATTTGGGTTATCAGGAAATTTTGCCCTGACTCCTCTAAGGAAGAAATCTCATGCAGCCAAACAAGACTCTTCATCTCCAGGCTTTCCACAACGGCATGGGAGTAGAATCAGAGACACATATTAATCTTTCCAGTGACAAATTCAAAAGCCACACAAACATGCAAAGGCATGCATGAGAACATGAGCAACCATCCTGCTGCAGATGAAAGTATTTGCAGATTGTCAAACCACATCCGGAGATGAGATGCAACCACCAGCCCACCCCTATCCCATTTTAGACCAGAATGAAAATAAGTGCTGCTAGACATTTCATTTGCAATACTACTATAATCCTATTTAATGCATTGTTCCATTACCAGTCAAACATACCAACTCCTTCCACTTCCATTCATCCCTAAAGAGCTAAAACCTTTGTTCTTCGAGGTTTTAGCTATCTTTTAACATACAGCTAATTTAATGGATGAACCCAGGTCTTCAATTAGTTAGTCATTACATAATTCCTAGCTTTTGGCCCTGAGGCATTCTTTCATTCCTTCATTTGTTCATTTACTCAGCAAATATTGAACACCTGCTCTATGCAGTACCATGCCAACAGTGAGGACAAATCAATAAGCAAATTATTGCCAATCTGCCCTCATGATGTTTCAGTCTGAGGGAAAAAGACTGTCATTCAACAAAGGGTCCTGAAGAGGCAAAGGAAGGAGGGTGGGATTATTATGGGTCACCTCAAAAGTCTGAAGCTTTATCCTGACGGCCATGAGAAGCTATTGAAGGGTGCTGTGGAAGGAAGTTAGATGGTCAAATTTGCAATCTAGAAAGATCATCTGTCAGCAGCAAGAGAAAGGATGTGGAGAGGGTCAAGAATGGCTGCTGGGAGGAGTGGTAAGAGGATCATAGCTGTCCAGGTGAGAGGTGGAGTCTTCAACAGGCACAGCGTCCAGAGATAGAAAGAAGTGGATTGATTTATGATGGCATTGACTATGACGTCAAGTGCAGAGGTCAGGGTGCCCATGCATCCTCGCCCTCAGAAATACTGGCAAAGCCTAGCCCAGTGCCAGTAAAACACGCACAGAAGCCCTGCACCTCTTCAATGTGCTCTTTCCAGACAAACAGAATCCAGGAACTCAAGAGGCTACATGGAAACTCATGATTGACTCTCAAACAAGGAGTGTTTTCAGTGGAAGTTGGAAACACAGGCGTAGACTGCCATTAGATGAGCCTATCATAAATATAAAACCTTCAGCTCTCAGATGCTACTTGCAGTGCATTCATCCCAGATACATGACTCCCAGTGAACCTACAAACTAAAGAGAGGGAGCTATTCTTTTATAAAAAAATAAAAATAAAAATACTGTTTTGGGAGCACCTGGCTGGCTCAGCCAGTTAAGCATTGAGCACTCTTGATTTCAGCTCAGCTCATGAGATCCAGCCCCACATTAGGCTCCATGCTGGGTGTGGAGCCTGCTTGAGATTCTCTCTCTCCTTGTTCCCCTCCTTCCATCTTTCTCTCTCTCTCTCCCTCTCCCTTTCTCTGTCTCTCTCCGTCTCTCTCTCTCTCTCACCTGGACACGTATATATATTTTTAATGTTAAAAAGATACTATTTTCGGTTGCATCCCGATCACCCTCCACAGCCTGGCAGGTTACAGGTACTGAGGTGATGTCAGACTCGCAATATTTACCTTTTCTCAAGTCTAGAGTGGGCCACTTGAATGACTGTAGCTCTGGGAAAGCCCACCTGGGATAACCTGTCTGTCAGATCCTCTGGGTGCAGTATTAGAATCCTTTTAATGTTTCTCCTGCAAATAATTTGGGCACAACACCTCTTGATATGTTTGGAGTTTAAGAAAAACCTACAAGCTTTCCCTGAGAAGGACAGCAGGTCCCACAGGAGTAGGCTGGATTTGTGTTGGAGGTGTGAGGTGTGCATGAAATGGTGTTTTCAGATGACTCTCCTAATATGGGGCAGCAGTTTAACCTCTCAGTCAGGCATGGAATTAAGCAGAGAAGTGGATTTTAGCTTTTAGCCTGGCCTGATCAATAGATAACCTCACCACCCTGGAGAAGGGTTTTCCCTTGCATTATATACGGAGAGCATCTTTGGACCGGGAAGTACATACAGCTCAGGTTAATATTAAAGAAAGAAAATAACTATGACCTCCAGAAGTCCAACCCCACACACACACACAAAAAATGTAATACAAACTACATGACAAACACCAACTGAAGGCACAGGTTGTCCAAATATGTGCTCCCACTTCCAATTTTCCACATAGGTTGGCGAAAGCCAGGTCCTGGAATGTTAATTGGGAACCGATCGCAACTAATGGACCAGAAATTATGAAATGCCTCATGTTACCAGTCATTTAAACCAGATAGTTAAGAGTCCAGTTATGGTTAGGTTCAAACTGAGGCTTAAATCTAATATATTTATTGCAAGTAACACTGAACACTCGAGGACCCTTATTTTAAATCTAAACGACACCACGATCATATCCATTTCCTGCATCTTTGAACCATGCAGCGGCTGAATCTGTCATCTTTCTTTTTCATTTGGGAGTATTCAAAGTGACATCTCCTACTATGTCACTCTACCTGGGAGAAAATGGGGAGTTGGTTGCCATGTACTGTTTTGCATTTAGAAGAATTTAGTCTGAGACTCTAATGCAAAGCCAGTAACCCCGCTGCCTGGGTTATAACCAGGGTGGTATATCAGTGTCATCATTATTCTTATTTTATTTTAGTTTTGGCCTGCTTGCTTCATAAAGAAACTTTTTTTTTTTTACTTTCTTGGTCTATCATTATGCCACTTCTTTTTTCTAGAAGTATCTACTGAGAATGAGCACTGTACATGGAAATATAAACATGAACCAGAACTAAGAAGGGCCCATATCCCCTGATGTCAAGGTTTCTGTAAAGAAAAATACACAAAGGTAGCCACGCCTCGCTCTGGCTTTCTAATAACCCCAGAAAAAAATTCCAGAAATGTGTTTTAATTCTTTAGCCTGAGTGACAAAAAGGTTAAAATGTTTCCCAAAGTCCACTTAAGAATAATTTCGACCTTGGGAAAATGGATTTTGTTAGCCCCAAAGCCTGTTAAGATTAATGGCAAGAGGGGCTCGTTATTCTGCCAGAAAAATCTACTCACAAATCGAAGCAAGGAGTTTTATTCTGTCCATTTCAAAGAGAGGGGATTCAGAATGCCTGACAAACACCTACTGGGAATGGGACACATTTCAGACGCAGAGCAGGGACCCAGGGCTGGGAGACTTACTTAAGGGTGTATTGTGCAGCCCAAGAAAGGGATCTTTTAAAGGATCTCTTACGTAGATAGGGTCACTCTGCTCTCAATCATGAAACCCATCACCTTGGCCCCACTGCCAGGCTTTATGACGTCCAGAATGGCATTCAGAAGCTAGAGCCGTATTGAGGATATAAACAGTTCTCGTGCCTGTTTGGCCTTGTCACTCCTCAGCAGCAGGGGCTACTGTTTCCTATTGAAGTACGTGGTCATTGCAGTGACCCCACCACCTCTCCGCGTCTGCTGCCCCTGCTTCCACCCCTGCTCACCAACTGATTCCTCCAATGTGGCTTGAACCGAAACTTACTTAACACAGAGGATCCCTGCAATCTGTCCACTCACCACGCAGTACCCGGTAGCGCTGTGGGATGGCGCCCTGGGGCTGGTTGCCTCACAGCCTGCTGAACCATCATGGTTGGCCAAAATTCGGCTAAGTAGTCATTCCTGGCCATCTTGACAGAGCAGAGTACAGAAGTCTGTTGCTAAGAAACAGGAATTCCCAGACTCAGAGATGGCTAGACAAGAACTCTGGCTTTGATTACCAGCTTATGGAATTGATGGGAGGCAAATAGACAGGAAGCCTAAGGTTTTAAGCAATTCGGTCAACCCAAGAAATCCAAGCTTGGCTGACAACAACCTATAATTACTCTGCTCCTAAGGCAATTCCCAGGCCCCCCAAATTTGCACCAAAATGTAATGGGCTCCAAAGATGCACAGATCCCAGCAATGCACCAATATCCATATTAAATGAACCAAGAAGGACAATGGACAAGGAGGATCCTTCCAGAAATCCTAGCCAGCATTTGCCAGATCGGCTGACCAAGTGACTTACTGCAGTGCCAGGGCAGGCACTGTCCCTGTCAAGCAAGTTGTAATATAGACAATAAACCAGCGACCACTCGGTATTGTCTTCTCATTGTCTATTTCTTCCAATAAAAGTTTTTCTTGCAGTTTTCATATTTTATATTTACTTTGCCACCATTTTATATTTAGCCTGTTTTATTAGAAGGGAATTCAGGCTTGGTTGTTGCAGTAAGACCTGCAAATTCAGTGGCTCAAAGAAGAGGGAAGTTCATTTCTCTCTACAGCAATCTAGAGCAGCACTGTCCAATAGAAACATAATGCGGGTCACTATTTTCAAATTTTCTAATTTAAAATTCTCTAGCAGTCACACTGCAAAAAAAGAAACAGGTGAAGTTAATTGTAAAAATATACTTCATTTAACCTAATTTCATTAAACTAACCTGTCCAAATTTCAACATGTAGTCAACATAAAACATTATTGAGATATTTTACATTCTTTTTCTTTTGTACTTATTTATAGCCCATCTCAATCCAGACTAGCTGTATTTCAAGTGCTCAATAGCCACATGTGGCTAGTGGCTACTGTGTTGAACAGTGCAGAGGCAGAGGCAGGAGGGCATCCACAGCAAGTAGACAGACCTGCTCTCTACAGAGTTAGCCAGGGACCTACAGTCCTTCTATTTCATTATTCCACCATCCTTAGGGTGGAGTTTCTCCACTTCAGCATATTGCTATTTGAGACCACATAAATCTTTGCTATGGGTGCTGTCACATGCATTGTATTTCTACACACAACCACAGTGTTCCTATCTCCAAACTCACTGGGTGCTAGTAGCACTACCTCTCCTCCACCTATTTTGTGACAAAATACTACCTAATGCTGGAGATTAAGGGAACAAATCATCCTTGCCAGTGGCTCTCAAACTTAAGTGTGTACCAGAATGACTGGAGAGCTTGTTAAAACATAGTTCTTGAGCCCTGCCAATAGTAACTCCTTGATGCTTTCATATGGATGGCTTTTTTTTATCTTACCTAACTTTTCAAGTTTTTCTTGGTAGCAATTTCATTCTGTTATCAGCTCTTTCATTATAGCAGACTAAGACAGAAGTTTCTGTGACCTGTCCTGACTAGAATGCAAAATTCTTGTTCTGCTATAAGTGTGAATGAATTTGGCAATGTTAGGAGATGATTTTAGGAGCAGAGTCTTGTCTCCACTCATTCACTGCTTCCCCATCTCACAAATAATTCCAGATTATTAAAAATTGCTTTCTTCCTTCCCCAACTAAATTAGTTCCTCAAATTATCTTTATAAAACTAGTAAGTTTTTAAAAACTAGGGATTTCTGGGTATCAGTTCCATAGTTCCTGCATTCGAAGGTGTGAGTGGGACCCCAAAATATGCATTTCTAATGCTCTCCCAAGTGATGCTGATGCTCTTTGAGAGCATGATCCAGGTGGTGGTACTCCTGTGCCTGACCGGCTCACTACCCGATGGCATTCTTGCTATCAGGAAGGAAATAGATGACAAAAATGTATTTGAAGTATGCAGTGTGGAAGTTGCACATGTGACTTTTGGCCACATTCCACTGCTGAGAATTTGGACTCATGGCTACACAAAGTGCAAAGAAAGCTGGGAAAGAAGCATCTAACTAGGGAACCATGATCCCAATCAAAACTCAGAAGTAAAGGGAATACTGGGAGACTGGATAGTAGGTGCTATATGCAGGCTCTTCCACAAGAGTGGACAATATTATTTAGCCATAAACTACCAGACTGTGAAGAGCTCCATCTAAAAACTGACCTAGAAGAAGGTACATCAGCAGATCCCAGATATGGACCTTAAGAAGAGACTTGGGGTCTTTTCTATTGTGGAAGAGATAGGTTTGGTTCACATAGGTAGGAAATTTTGATGGTGTAGGTATAGAAAGAAAGAGGGAAAACAAAGGAGTGAATTTGCCAATGAATTGTCTTCTCAATATCCATTACTCTATCCCATTCTTAAGAAGAAAAGAAATTCCCTGATTTGGGGGTTTGAGAAGCTTTAACTCCACCCTCAGCTTCAGAAGTTAGTCCTGACTCATCTAAGCCAATAAAGGAATAAGATTTCCCCAGTCACAGTATTAGATAGGTTCAGTGACGGACCTATGACCTAATCAGAGGGAGCTCTTGCAGTTTGATGTTTATGCAGGAGAAGCTGTCTTCCCCCCTGGATGTGAAGAAGGAAACAATAGCCCTGAGGCAGCAGGCAGCCAAGTGACACAAGAAAAGTCAACCTAAGGTTGAGGCTAAATGTGATGGAGAATCATGGGAAAATAGCCCTGCAATCCTGATGACATTCTGAACTTCTGGATCAAACCATGCCTGATGCCCCACATCTGAAATTTTCACATGAACGAGCTAATACATTTATTATACTGTTTAAACCATTTGGTGTAAGCTGTCTGTCAGTTGTAACCAGGAACACTTCCAGTAAGGTTTAACCTGAATGTGTTTCTTCCTTGGCACCTAAAAGTGCCAAATAAAGGCAAAGGCAAGTTTATCTTTCTAAGCATCTACTCTAAGCCCCTCAATATGTGAGTCCTTGGCATGCACTAGCTCACGTAAGTCTCACAGTAATCCTGGAGGTAACTACAAATCAGGAAATTGAGACTCAAAAAGATTAGCTAACCTTCCAGTGTCACTCTGAGAATAAGTGGCTGAACTGAGCACTGAGCTCAGCCGACTCCAAGTCCAATGCTCTTTCCACAACCTTGGTCTCATATATTATTTTTTGAACCATGTATATAAATAACAAAGGTTTATATGTTTACTCAAACTCCACGTGGAAAACCATTCTGACTTTTGAAAATCTGATTCAATGATCAAAAACACATGTCGAATATTAGTTAGAAGGTGGTGTAGACTGTAGTAGAGTTTTATAGGCATCTTGGGCAGGTCCGTCAGAGTAATTGGGATGTGGAATGTGGAAGTCATTTTTATGGGAAAGTTGGGACATGGCCTCCTGTAGGCAGCCTCAGGCAAAAGAGCAAGTATATCAAGAAAAAAATCACATTGAGCCTGGTGATAAGGTTCATGAGAATGTTAATTAAAAGAAATCTCATATTTCAAGGCTGTATTGGTGATATACTTTCAAGCAACAGCATATGACTAGTATATAACAGAAATATAAGGTTTTACCCCAAGATGTCAGTATTCTTTAGAAAATGGTATGTATAGTTTATAAACCATCTGTGGAATTCCTCCCTTGCTCACCTCCCTTCTCACAGTGCCTACTTATACTTCTCTTCAAAATCTCTGCTCCGCCACAAGGAAGAAGGATGCCTGTCTTAACATTTTGTTTGAGGATGGTAAGGTTTGGGTAACCATGCTGTTTCAGTCAACTCTAAAGCTTCTTATTTGTATGTTATTCAAAATGATTATTCTCTCGTGGGAATTAGGAATAAAAATTGTTCATTTTTATATCCATAGTAACTGATACTAGGTTTGTGCCGGAAAATTATCCGTTGGGTTGAATACCTGATCAATCCCCTGAAAAGAAGAAATAAAAGCACATGCTCTTACCCTTACTCCATACTTTCCCATGCTTAGGTTCCATTTTCCTTCTGAAGGTTTTGGCTAAAAATGTCCTCAAAGCTCCCAGATTTGGCTTAAAGAAATACAGCTTCCCCAAAGTTAGTTCAGCGATAAAAGTGGTTTAGAACTTGGCTTGGTCCAGAAGCCCATTTAGAAGAGCCTGCTTTTACCACCTAAATAGGCACACAATTATGACTGTAAGCCAATGCTAAAATGTTAATGAAAGAGGCTTGATGGGATCCCTTCACATCAGGCGCTGAGCTATAAAGCAGATTTAATGCCCTTACCATCTCATTTGTGTTCTTAATTTGTCTCTTATGAAGTAAGATGAATTGAAATATTTGTTCCTGCATCCAGGCCTCCACATGCTCTCTGCTAGTTGCCTCCACTGTAGAATGTTATTTCCCTACTCTGGGCCTATGGCAGGGATTACTTAAAATTTGGATGCTCGCTAGACCCAGGGCCTCTTCAGGAGTACTCAGCTAGAGCACATTTTCCACCTCCCTTGCATCGAGGGGACACAGCATGCCACAGCATATTCATGGAAGTGAGGTGCCACTACTGGCAACTAAGGTCAGGGAATCACTGACACACTCTTCCTCCATCTGGTGGCTAGACAGATGCAGAGGACTCTGAGGCCTGGAGGGACAGAGGAGCCACTAGAATGAAAGGGCCTGGGTTTCTGAACAACAGTATGTGGTAGAGCACCCTACCCTTCCAAATCCAACTGATCCACATTGACCTGGGAAATAAGTAAGAACTGAATCATTGTTAGATTAAGCCACTGAAATACGCGGCTGCTTGTTTTAGCATTACTTTCACTGATGAAGTCATTGCTCTTTTTTTTTTT
>PITA01019133.1:0-38453 GCA_004023965.1 Spilogale gracilis | reverse complement strand
ATGAACAAACTACTGATAAATACAGCATGCCCAGATCTCAAAAACATGATGCTAAACAAAATAAGTGAGATGAAAGAAGAGTATAAACCCCATAAATACAGCATGCCCAGATCTCAAAAACATGATGCTAAACAAAATAAGTGAGATGAAAGAAGAGTATAAACCCCATAATTCCATTCATATAAAGAGCAGAATCAGGCAAAAGTAATTTATAATAGAGAAGTCAGAACAATGCTATCTTAAAGGAGTGGAGACTCACTGAACTTTCTAGGATCATGGAATGTTCTTTATCTCAATCTAGGTAATGTTTTCATGAATGTATCTTTTTTTTCAAAATTCATCTTTTTGTTTATTTAGATTTGTGATTTTCCCTGTATGATATTACATAATAATAAAATACTGTTAGAAAACAAAAAAAAAGGATCATCTATTACTATAACTATTAAAGAAATGAAAAGCTATAATTTTCTTACAGAGAAACTGTAGGCCAAATTGGCTTCACTGCAATTTCCACCAACCATTTAAGAAAGAAGTAACTGCAATCTAACAAAATTTCTTCCATAGAGTAAACAAAATTACAACAGTCCCAAGATAATTTTATGAGGCTAGCATAACCTTGACACTAAAACCTGACAAGGACTATATGAGTAAATAATGTTATAAGTCTTTTCTGATTCATAGTCATGAAAGAACAAATCCTAAAAACTATTCATAAATCATATTTAACAATATATAAAGCATCTAATATATCATGGCCTAGTTGGGTTTATCTCAGAAATGCAATTCTGGTTAAAATTTTTAAAATGTAATTCACCTCATTAACATTTTAGAGAAGAATATTTTCATTATTCAAAGAGGCATAGAAAAAAACTTTTGATAAAATTTGATGTTCATTCTTTCTAAAAAAATATCAAAGAATACAAGAGAGCTTCCTTATTATTATATAATGTATCTATATAAATACTTATTAAAAACATCATACTTATCCATAATACATTAAAATACTTTTCTTTGACATTGAGAATATGACAAGATGGGAGCCATCATCACTACTATTCAACATTTTAGTGGAACCCCTAATCAGTTCATTAAGAATAAAAAAAATTAAAACATAAATATGGGGAAATAAATATAAAATTATTCTTATTCATAGATTATATGTCAATTACATAGAAAAATATAAAGAATCTATGGATAAATTATTACATTAAAAGGAAGATATACAAATGGCTAACAGACACATGAAAAAATGTTCAGCGTCACTAGCTATCAGGGAAATTCAAACCAAAACCACACTGAGATACCACCTTACACCAGTCAGAATGGCCAAAATTAACAAGTCAGGAAACAACAAGTGTTGGAGAGGCTGCAGAGAAAGGGGAACGCTCTTACACTGTTGGTGGGAATGCAAGTTGGTGCAGCCGCTTTGGAAAAGTGTGGAGATTCCTTAAAAAATTAAATATAGAGCTACCCTATGACCCTGCAATTGCACTACTGGGCATTTACCCCAAAGATACAGATGTCGTGAAAAGAAGGGTCATATGTACCCCAATGTTCATAGCAGCAATGGCCACAATCGCCAAACTGTGGAAAGAGCCAAGGTGCCCTTCAACAGATGAATGGATAAAGATGTGGTCCATATACACAATGGAGTACTATGCCTCCATCAGAAAGGATGAATATCCAACTTTTGTAGCAACATGGACTGGATTGGAAGAGATTATGGCGAGTGAAATAAGCCAAGTAGAAGAAGTCAAGTATCACATGGTTTCACTTACTTGTGGTGCATAAGGGGTAATATAGAAGACAGTAGGAGAAGGAAAGTAAATGGGAAGTAAGGTAATTCAGGGAGAGAAAGGAAACAAGAGAGACTTTGGACACAGAAACAAACTGAGGGACTTGGAGGGAGGGGATGGGGGGATGGGAGAGCCTGGTGATGGGTACTGAGGGCACCTATTGCATGGAGCACTGGGTGTGGGGCATGGGCAATGAATCTTGGAACACTGAAAAAATAAAATAAATTTAAAGGAAAAAAAAGAACTTTAGTAAAATTGCTGGATATAAAAATGATATACAAAAATCAATATTTTTAAGATTTGATTTGAGAAAGAGAGACAAAGATACTGACAGAGATAGTGAAAGAGAGAGCATGAGTGGGGAGAACAGGGAGAAGCAGGCTTTCCACTGAGCAGGGAGCCCCATGTGGGGCTCCATTCCAGGACCCTGAGATCATGATCTGACCTGAAGTCAGATATTTAACCAAGTGAGCCACCTAGGTACCCCTCAAAAATCAATTTTCAATAAATGAGCAAGAAACATAGAAGTTGTGAAAATATTCCAGTTATAATAATATCAAAAATATCTATTCAGATATACCTCTGGAAAAAAAGTCATGAGAGTCAACAATCCTCTATAACTAGAAGAAACTATATAATTGACAAGAATATTTTTCAATGTACCAGATAGTTACAGAGACAACAAAGAGTAAATAAATTAACATTCCAAGAAAGGCAAAACTTTTCCAAAGAGAAATGACAAAATGATGTACTGTGGTGACTAATAGAATATAATTTTTTTAAAAATTTAATTAAAAAAAATAAAGAAATGACAATCCCCAACTGTTTTTGTCCCTCTGGAAAATGTAGTAACACAAAGAACAGGTTGAGCATCAGGCTTACCCAGGAAAAAAGCTTCTACTGGGAGAAAGAAAAACCAACAAAGCTTTTAACAGTTTGACAGGGCTAGTTGACAAATTGAAACGCTGATGAGACTTAAATGCTCAGCAGATTTCCCCTACCAGACATTTGCTGACTTCTGGTGCTGCACAAGAATACAGGGAGCTAGGTCAAATACTTCTAAAAAGTAAAGTGAAATCTCCAGCAACCACCCAGTTTTTAGGAAACAAACATGCTAGGATTTGAAGCCCTTGGAGGCTGCAAACTGTGAATGGCAGATATGGATACTCTGGAGTCTTTCAACAACTTAAAAAACAAAGACCCACCAAGGTTTTACATTCTAGAGAAGAACAACAAACCAGATGTAAACTGAAATTTACTAAAACTGCAGTCTAGTCCTCACTCAGCTGGATACCTAATTGGATTGAGATAAGCATTCCTTTACCCTATCTGCCTAAAAGGGGAAAGGTGGAACTCTATTTAGAATATCTCATCAAAAACCTTTGTGGTTCTTTTATACCCGGTACATGACTAGAATGGCCAATATCCAGAATACCAGCCACACCAAATGCTGATGAGGAGTACATAATGTGGAGCACAGAAATTCTCATTAATTGGTGTTGGGACTAAAAAATGGTAAGACAGTTCGGAGGTTTCTTACAAAACTAAAAGTAATTTTATTCTACGATCCAGCAATCATGCTCCTTAGTATTTACCTAAAGTGGTTGAAAACTTACGACCACATGAAAGGCTACACACTGGTGTTTATAGAAACTTCGTTCATAATTTCCAAAACATGGAAGCAACCAAGATGTCCCTTAGCAGGTGAATAGATAAACTGTAATACACCCAGATGGAATCTTATTCAGTGTTAAAAAGAAATGAGGAAGGAGTGCACTTATGATGAGCACAGAGTGATGTATGGAAGCGCTGAATCACTATAGTGTATAGCTTAAACTAATATAATACTGAATGTTTATTAACTGGAATTAAAAACTTTAAAAAAAAGAAATAAGCTATAAACTCATGAAAAGGCATGGAGGAATCTTCAGTGTGTATTACTAAGTGAAAGAAGTCAATCTGAAAAGATTCCATACGGTATGATTCCAACTATATGACACTCTGGAAAAGGTAAAACTATGAGACAGTAAAAAATTAGTAGCGGGTTTTGTTTTGTTTATTTTGTGGAACTACATAGGTTGATTCTAAAATCTATTTAGAAGAGAAAAAGGTTTCCATGTACTTGTTAGCTATTTGTATATCTTTGGAAAAATGTCTATTCAGGTCCTTTGCCCATTTTCAAATTAGATAGTTAATTTTATATTAAGTTGTACAAGTTCTTTATATATCTTGAACATTAGCCCAAATTAGTGTTTTGGTTTGGGGGGAGGTGAATTTCCCAGAAGTGTGATTAGTAGTCTTATTTGTTAACTTTTTGAGGAACTGTTTTCCAGAGTGGCTGCACTAGTTTGCATTCCCACCAACAATGCAAAAGATTCCTTCTGACCACATCCTTGCCAACACTTGTTGTTTCCTGTGTTGTTGCTTTTGGCCATTTTGACAGTTGTGAGGTGATAACTCATTGTAGTTTTGATTTGCATTTCTCTGATGATAAGTGATGTCGATCATCTTTTCATGTGTCTATCTGCCATCTGTGTCTTCTTTAGAAAAATGTCTATTCATGCCTTTTGCCCATTTTTAATTGGATTATTCATTTTTGGAGTGTAGAGTTTTATAAGTTGTTTATATATTTTGGATTCTGACCCTTCATCAGATATGTCATTTGCAAATATCTTCTCTCATTCTGTAGGTTGCCTTTTAGTTTTGTTGATTATTTCCTTTGCAGTACAGAAGCGTGTTAATTTGATATATTCTCACTTGTTTATTTTTGCCTTTGTTGTCTTTACTTCTGGTGTCAAGTCAAAAAACTAAAAATATTCTCCTGAACATGATCTTCTTGGTCACAATAGTAATGAAGACAATAATAATGTTAAAACTATTATTGAGAGTTTTTTAGGCTCCAGACATCATTTTCACTAGTTTATGTGTATCATCTCACAATTCTTATGTAAACATATTCTATAATGATTATTATTTATTCCCATTTCACAAATAAGTAAACTGAAGCTTAGAGAGGTTAAATAATGTGCTCCAGATTAAAATGCTACCTCTGGTTATGAGGTTTATGCCCAAAGCAGATGTCCTCTTTTTTTAAGATGTATTTATTTATTTGTCAGAGAGAGAGAGTGCACACACAGGCCGGGGGAGAAGAAGGGTCCCCACTGAGCAAGGAGTCTGATGCGGGACTCGGTCCTAGGACTCTGGGATCATGACCTAAGCCCAAGGCAGATGCTTAACTGACTGGGCCACTCAGGTGTCCCCCAAAGCTAATGTTCTTTTGCTCAATACTTTGTTTGTAAGACTCAGATTGTTGTATATTATATATTTTCACAAATACTGTGATGGTGGCTTGACAACAAATATATATTTAATCAAACTGTCCTGTCTAAACTCAAGTAGGTCCTTGGTGCTATGCAACAATCCAACCACATGTCCTTTCCATCTGTTTTCACACTCTCCCAGAAGACTATGTCCCACTCCCACTTCATTTAAACCATCAACACCTCTTTCCTATCCCCACTCACTTGGTGACCTTGCTTCCTGTTTCACTGAGAAAAGACAGGGGATCCAAAGAAAATGTTTATCAGCTTACAATATCTACTCACCCACTAGCATCATGCCTATATATTACTCCTTCTTTCCAATACTATGGATAAAGTATCCTTACTCCTACATTGCCACTTTTGCCCTGGTTGCCATCTATGTTTCTTCAAGGACAGAACTGCAAAAATTCTACCCTCTTCCTTGTGTATCATTTCTCCCTCTTGACCGGATCATTCTCATCAGTATTAATATATCCCATCAATAAAAACTTCCTTCAAATCCCACATCTCTTCTCAGCTACAGCCTCATTTCTGTGCTCTCCTTTACAGTGAAACTCAAAAGTATTGTCTAAACTCACTAACCTAAATCTCTCTTCTTCTGTTCTCTCTTGAGAGAGAGAGAACACCACCACCACCCCACTGATAATTTTGTACAGGATACCATTTAACTTCACCTTTGCCAAATCCTTTATAAAATCCAAATCCTATGGACAATGCATACAGCTTTTCAACATTTGACATAAGAGAGCACTCACTCATTCTTAGAACATTTTCTTTATTTGACTTCCAGAATACCATTATTCTTCCCTCCTTGTTTTCCTCCTACCTCACTGGCTGCTCATCAATAGTCTCCTTTGCTGGCAATTCTTCATTTCTCTGTCACTAATATTGGAAAACCCTAATGTTTAATGATTGAAACTTTTCTTTCTGTGCTCATTCCTTAAGTGATCTCCTCTAGTCTCTTCATTTTAAATAGGCTTATATGCTTATGACTCCAGAATTTATAGTTCTAGACTGGACCTCTTCCCTGAAGAGCACCTCAAATTTAACATATCCAAAATCAAAAATACAGATTTCTACCTGCAAACCTGTTCAATGTACAGTCTTAATAATCTCATAAAATAACAACTACAACCTTCTCATTACAGATGCCACAAAGAACTTGAGTTATCTTAACTTCATTCTTTTTCTCATATCCTACATCCAATCCATAAGCAAATCCTTTTGACTCTGCTTCCAAAAGTACGTTCATTACCTAATCACATCACACTACATCCATTTTAACTGCTACCACTGTAGTCTTGGCCATCATCATCGTTAGCCTCTTGTAATAGCATCTATGCTATTTAAATATGCCTCTATGGCCTACTGTAATAGCCTCATAAATTCCTGTTTCCCCTTTGAACCCCTACTGCCTATTCTTTCTGCAACCAGAGTGAGCCTTTCAAAATATACAAAAAATTATGTCACTCATCTGTTTACAATTCTCCAACCTGTCACATCACTCAGAGTCAAAGCTAGAGTTTTCATAATGGCTTATAAAACCCTAAATAACTTTTTAACTTTATATCCTACTACTGTCCTCCATCACTTCACTCTTTGCTATTCTCAAATACATCAAGTGTGAGTTCATCTCTTCCTGGAACCTCTCTGCCAGTGCATGGCTCCTTCCTTTCTTTCAGGTTTCTGCTCAGATGTAACTTCAATAGAGAGGACTTTACTGTCTTACTAAATTAAAACAACAGTCATCTATACACACATACTCTTTCCCCTTTAGTGTGTTATATCCTCCATAGCACTTACCATCTGACCAACTCTTATTAGTTTATTTTCTATCCCCTCACCAAAATATAATCTTCATGGGGGCAAGCAACTTGCCTGATTTTTTTATACTGGCTCGTCCTCAGAAAATATAATAGTTCTTCACATACAAAAAGTTTCCAATAAATATTTATTGAAAGAATACATGAACAAATGAAACGTTATATCCATAATTCCCTCTCCCCTCATATAAAGCGTTCTTACAAACAATAGCAAGATGAATGAAAAATAAGTGGTTTGTCTATCTAGATTTTCAAAGGAATTCTGATGAGATGTACAATTCAGGAATGATTAATTTCCTATCGGAACTACAACAAATTACCACAAACCTACTGGATTAAAGCAACACAAATTAATGCTCTTACAATTCTAGAGGCCAGAAACCTAAAATTGGTTGGCAGGTCTACCTTTCTACTGGAGGTTTTTAAGGAAGACTCTATTATATAATTTGCCTTTACCGGCTTCCGGCTCATACCCTCAATCATTGCTTCATGGCTCCTTCCTCCATCTTCAAAGCAGCAGCACAGTATCTTCAATTCTTAATATCTTCCTCCTCTCTCTCTCCTCCCTCCCTCCCCCTGGCTTTCACTGCAATATGTCCATCTTTGATTCTGTCCTTCTTGCCTTTCTCTTATAAATACCCTTGTGATTACATTGGGCCCACCCAGATAATGAAACATAACCGCCCCACCTCAAGATCCTTAACTCAATCATATCTGCAAAGTCCCTTTTGCTATGTCTGGCAGCATATTAACATATTCCTGGGATTAGGACATGGACATCTTTTGAGGGACATCATTCAGCCTAACACAGGGTAGAAGAGCAATTCAAAAATAAAATAGGTAACACATAATAGGGCTTACTATGCACCAGGCCATTATTTTAAGCACTTTACATACAGCAACTTACTGGATTTTAATTGAATTCAATTTTATTGAATTTTAATTCCTTAAGATGTTGTATGTAAAGCCACATTAATTAGTAGTTACTATTCTAAGTCATGCTAATTGGTAGTTACTATTATTACCTCAAATTTTAATATATTAGGAAACTAAGACACAGAAAAATCAGGTAACTTGATCACCAAATTTCCAAAATGTTTAATTTAAAAATACTTCTACAGATAACACTGAAAGCTAGACAATAATGGGATATTCCTTTAAGGCTCTGGAAAATGATTATTTCCAACCTAGAATTCTGTACCAGACAAAGTACAAAGCAATTTTTAAACTAAAATAAATGTTTTTAGAGATGCCTGTCTGGCTCAGTTGGAAGAACATGTGACTCTTAATCTCAGGGTCGAGAGTTCAAGCTGGGTATAGAGATTACTTCAAAAAAATAAATAAACTAAAAGTAAAATAAAATATATGTTTGTACAGATATTTGAAGGCTAAAACATTTTACCACTAACACATTCTTTCTCAGGGAGTTCTTAGAAGAGGTGCTCCAGTACAATAGTCATAATTCAAGAAAAAGAAATGAGATACCAAAAAAACAGGAATTCCAGCCCAATATAGTACAAAATGAAATTCCTAAATTGTCCTGATAATGGATATTCCTAGGATAGTAGCTGTGTAGCAGACCTAGAAGAGCAACTGGTTCAAACTGAAGCAAATTGAAGGCTCTAACCAAAAATATGTAATTGAGGGTTCACCTATTTATTAACATATTTAAAAGATATTTATACTTAATGATTGATAAAGAAAAAAGGAAACAGACAAATAAACAAGGTACCATGAACTCCAGAAAGGCAACAGGTTGTATAAGAGACTGTGACCATGTTACATTATGTTACCAAATTCTTTTTTTTAAGATTTTATTTATTTATTTGACAGAGAGAGAGATCACAAATAGGCAGAGAGGCAGGCAGAGAGAGAGGGGGAAGCAGGCTCTCCACTGAGCAGAGAGCCCGATGTGGGGCTTGATCCCAGGACCCTGAGATCATGACCTGAGCTGAAGGCAGAGGCTTAAGCCTCTGAGCCACTCAGGCGCCCTATGTTACCAAATTCTATTGAGAGGATAGGAAAAAGAGAAATGTAGGTGTGTCTGAGTGTACATATGTCTGTGTGTGTTAGTCAATCAGAATGAATGTCTGTGAGAAAGTTGTCCTTATCATTCATATAGAAAGCAAATGGATAATATAAAAAATAGAACAATACAAAGTACGTAGACAATGATTCTTGGAATACTGGAAAAATAAAATAAATTATTAAAAAAGAAATAAGCTTATAAAAGTTATTTAAAATACGGAATTGACAGAAAAAATGTATGAAGTTTCAGATGATTATGTACCAGTACAATCAGATGTGAAAGGAATTAGGGCAGGAGACAATTTTTTTTCTTTTGAAGTTTAATATTACTATCTGACTTAAAATCATGTATATGTGTGACACTGGTAGAAAAAAAGGCTTTGAGAAAGTCTCTCTGAGATAGACTAGGTCTAGGTCTTAGCCTTATTTCATGGTTGTTGTATGACTTTTGGACAAGGGAAACAGATTCTGCTAGCCAAAAGACAAGAATAATGACAGTCAGTATTGAGGTTTTAGCTGAGAATGGAAGAAAAAAATGAACTTTTACTGGTACCAAACTACCAAATTACCCAATTTTGTATATTTTGCCAGTGCTGCTTGGCTGGTCCATCACCAGGCACTTATCTAAATTTAGAGGTTGAATGTACTATTTGATTTAACAATGTGTACATGTTACCTTGAAAAAAATAATTTTTAAAAGAATTGTTCTACATGGAATGAATTACAAGCGATGGTGAGTGAGTCTGCAATATCTATGGTGACAATACTTTCTATTTTGTGCCCCAAACTCTCAGGTTTTACTTACTGTCCCAGCATAATTTTTCATAGTGTCCAGTTTTATTCACAAAAGTATTATGATTTGGATTATACATTATGTATTTTCTATACCAATACACGTAAGGGATAGAGAGTCTAGACAGTTTTTTAACAGGGCTACTTTCCAGGGGATTAGTGCATAAAAAAGGAAGTTGGATTAAGTGACCAGTAAGGTATTTTCCAACTCTAAACTTCTAGGATTCTGATTTTTTTTAACTGGACCAATATAATTCATATGAAAGGCAAAAAGATGTTCTGCTGCTTCTATTGGCATAAAATTAAAAACCATCTGTCTTCCAACTATTCATATCAACCACTTCCCACCAGCTCATAGTCACCCCAGGCTTCTCCCCTAATGCAAAAATTTACCACTAAATTCCCCAGATGCTTTTGGCGTATTTCTGACAGAGACATTAAAGTTCACCAAATATTTCTTTTGCTCTCCTGTATTTTCCAGTCCCCTTCATGTTGAGTAGGATTACATGACTAGTTCTAGCCAAGTCAATGTGTGCAGAATATCACTTCTATGGTGAGGTGTGCTGAAAAGCCCCTGTATCATTCCCCACTTCTTTTCTTTTGCTATGCAAATCATGAAAGCCAATGTGCCAAATGATGGAGCCATAAGCTACCATCAATCTGAGCCCCTGATCCCCTGAGTGACTGGAGCAGAGTTCTTCATGCTGACCAACACTGGAAAGGTAGTTGAAGGAAGAAACAAATGTTTGTTGACTTTAGACATTAAGATGGGGACAGGGAGGAATCTGCTACCACAGCATTGCCTAGCCGGTCCTGACTAACAGACTCTCACTGACAGGCATCTCAGGCCCATTTGGGCTTTATTCAAACAGAAATGAACAGAAAAATCCACTTGTGCTATCCTCCATAGAAAAAGTAATGTGGGACCTGACCATATATCCTCCTGAGAACAGATGCTCATGTATGTTTAGAGCATAGTCTCATCTCAATTTGCTACAAATGAAAGTGACCTTTAGGTCTATAACTAGTCTTTTACAGATGAGTTTTGTACACAGCTGTTTCCTTGTTTTCCTTATATTTTTTCAACAGCATTTTCTGAGAATTATGGGAGACAATTCAAGAGAAGTGTGAGAGGAGGAATGGGAAATTGAGGAATAGTTAATCGCCTAGACCCTGTAGCCAGAGTTGACTGTGTTAAAATCCCAGTTCTATCACTTCTAGCTCTGTGACCTTGTTAAAGTTATTGAATGTTTCAGTACCTCAGCTCCTGAACTGTAAAATGGGGATAAGCCCAAAACCTTCCTCATATCTTTGGATGCATTAGAGTAACACTGAGCATGTAGTAAGTTTCATATAAGTGGTAGCTATTATTATCAAATTCTTCAATTGTAATTGTGTACATTAGCTTCAGATCTCCTTCAACAGCAATTGTTATATCCAAAGACCTGGCCTCTTGCTCCTCCATCACCAGTCTCCCTAAGGAACTGTGCACCATCAATATTTAAATCTCAGGGTCTCTGAAAACTTGGGGGAGTGGGCTCATCTAATTTTATACCCAAGGAAGAATTCTGTCCTCACAAGTCTGTTACAATGGCAGCTGCATCCACCATTAGAACTATTCCATTATATCTATACCTTGAAGAACCCAGACAAATGATAGGTAACTTATCAGGGTTGGAAGGTAAGATATTAACCGACTAAGTCCTTAAAAATCAGCCAGCTGAAACTTAAATCAAAATTCCAAGGAAATGTAAAACTATTTGGAAAATTTTCAGAACCGAGAGTATATCTGACACTTGAGAGAGGCTCTAGTACCAGTTTATCTCACAGTCACTGGTCTTTGTGAAAAACAACACAAACATATGACGTGTCAGATTCTCTATAACTAGAACATGTTTATTTACTAAAAGCAGCAGCAGAATTTGGTGTTCTAGGCATCATTAAACTACTTATGGTTGAATCTTGGGAATGCTTCATAGAAATGACATATAAGGAAGCACCTGCAAAATGGTAAGTGGGGGAAGGAGAAAGGGCATCACATGCAAAATTCAATTACAACTGCTTTGTCCTCCTCCCCATCTGGGTAAGAAGAAGTTGGAGAATGGTTCTTAGTAGAAGCCATGCCTCCACACTTCTTCCTAGTGGCACAGGCTGGTACATCATGAAGAAAGTGCTCTAGAAAGGAAGATTGGCCAGGGAAGGCAGTGCCTATTTTTCTCTACAGAACTAAAGCAGTACACACATATGTCCCATCATCCCACGCTGCTAACCCAGCTGCCCAAAGGATATGAAACTTCATAATTCAAATAACTACATTCACAATAGCAAGGCATAGCTCCACCCAACTCAAATAGACATGCTCCAAGTTGCTGATACCCAATAAGGGGCTATTCTTCTTGGAAGAAGCTTCAAGTAATTGCTTATTTGCTTTTATCATTTAGAGCCACAAACTCAGAATCTTCACATTCCAGGGCTTGAAGGAACTTCAAAGATTATGCAGCTGAGAGGTCAAGATAAGGAGAGAAGATTAACCATTAGCTAAGAAGCAATTGATGCTCAATAAATATTCATATATTTCAACTAAAGTGAATTACATAGCCTATCAAGCTTAGGAAAACTACTTTGATAAAGAATGAGATGGGGGCACCTGGGTGTCTCAGTCCTTAAGCATCTACCTTCAGCTCAGGTCATGATCTTAGAGTCCCAGGATTGAGCCCCGCATCAGGCTCCACGCTCAGCAGGAAGCCTGTTTCTCCCTCTCTCACTCCTCCTGCTTGTGTTACCTCTCTAGCTGTGTTTCTCTCTGTTAAATAAATAAATAAAATCTTTAAAAAACAAAAAAAGAAAGAGATGGGACTATAACTCTTTAAGACTATTTTTTGTTTGGCTACTAAACTGGATCCTCTCCCATCTGCTGTTTGTAATAATTCTTCAAATGAGTTTGACAAAACCTCAAATATAATATCATAAAGTCATTTCAGTATTCTAAGATGAAATTCACATGTGCTATGAACTGAATTTGTTTATTTGCTGTCCATCTTCTCTGGGGATATAATTCTTCCTCTAAAAATTGTACTGTAGGCTTTTTTGTGATGAGGGCACTGGTGGCATCTGGAGTGGGACAATTCTCTACAATATACTATCCTGCAATTTGAGGACTTTTAGCTTATCTAGGTCCTATTGAATGCCAGCAACATGTTTCCCTCCTTCAGTTATTGTATAACCAAAGAACCCACACACACAATAACAAACACTCAGTAGTGGAGTAGTACCTCTCCTGGCTGAGACACAATCTATCATTTCCAGTTTGATGACTCTTTTTCTTATTGGAAAACAGCGCAAAATGAAAGCTGAGTACTTCTGCTTTCTGTCTGATATCTGTTAACTTTACACCAGCTATTCCAAATTGTGTAGCTGATAAAGGTAACCCAAGGAATAATTTAAGTAGTGAAAATTAAGGGTGTGTATAGTGATGGTTTATTGCTGTCGGGTTTTTGTTTTCTGTTTTAGGAGAGAGTTGGATTTTGGACATGCACCACAGTGGAGATGCTGAGTAGATAGAAATATACCTGTTAGGAAAGGTATTAAGCCTGGAGATAAGTTGTCATCATAGATATTATATTTAAAGTCATAGAGAAGATCACCTAGGAAGAGAATAGATCAAGATAAGAGGTCTTATGACTGAGCCTAGGGGTACCACAATATTTGGAAGGCAGGAAATGAAATGCATGACAGAAACTGAGAGTGGCCAATGAGACAGGAGAATAATTAAAAGAGAATGGGGTAACAGAAACGAGGGGAAGGTAGAATTTCAAGAAGGAAAGGAAATAAAGTTGCAGATGTTTCTGAAAAATTGGACACAATGAAGAATGAGATCTGACCATTGGATTTGATAAAGTTCTTTAGCAAACTTGACAAGAGAAGTTTTAGTGTAGTGATGAAATTGAAAAATCCTACTGCAATGGATTTATGAGAGAATGGAAGAGAAAGGGGAAACAGCAAGTATAGAAAAGTCTTCTGAGAAAAATTTGCTCTAAAGAAAAGTGAATATATACTTAAGGAATCAGAAAGGGAATGTGACCAAAACCTACGGGACACAGCAAAGACTGTCTTAAGGGGGAAATCATAGCCATCCAAGCCTCACTCAAAAAAATTGAAAAATCCCGAATACATCAACTCTCATTCCACCTCAAAGAACTGGAAAATCAACAAAAAATTAAACCAACCACTCACACAAGACAGGAAATAATAAGGATTAGAGCAGAGATGAATGAGTCAGAAACTAGAGATACAGTAGAATGCATCAACGAAACTAGAAGCTGGTTCTTTGAAAGAATCAGTAAGATTGATAAACCATTGGCCAAACTAATCCAAAAGAAAAGGGAGAACACCCAAATTAATAAAATTATGAATGAAAGAGGAGAGATCACGACTGACACCAAGGAAATAGAAACAATCATCAGTAATTACTATCAACAATTATATGCAAATATGTTTAACAACCTAGAAGAGATGGATACATTCCTAGAAACCTATAAACTTCCAAGACTGAAACAGGAAGACATTGACAATTTGAATAGATCTATATCTAGTAACGAGATTGAAGCAGTGATCAAAAACCTTCCCAAAAACAAGACTCCAGGACCAGATGGATTCCCTGGGGAATTCTACCAAACATCCAAAGAAGAAATAACACCTATTCTCCTGAAGCTCTTTCAAAAAAATAGAAATGGAAGGAAAACTTCCAGACTCTTTCTATGAAGCCAGCATCACTCTAATCCCCGAACCAGACAAAGACCCCATCAAAAAGGAGAACTTGAGACCAATATCGCTGATGAATAAGGATGCCAAGATTCTCAACAAGATCCTTGCCAACAGGATCCAATGATACATTAAAAAGATTATCCACCATGACCAGGTGGGTTTTATCCCATGGATGCAACACTCCCAAATCAATCAATGTGATAGAAAAAAATCAACAAGAGAAGAGAGAAGAAATACACGGTACTCTCAATTGATGCAGAAAAGGCATTTGACAAAATACAACATCCGTTCCTGATCAAAATTCTTCAAAGTATAGGGATAGAGGGAACATTTCTCAACCTCATAAAATCTATCTATGAAAAACCCACAGTGAATATCATTCTCAACAGGGAAAAACTGACAGCCTTCCCTCTGAGATCAGGAACAGGACAAGGATGCCCACTCTCACCACTACTGTTAAATACAGTGTTAGAAGTCCTAGCAACAGCAATCAGACAACAGAAAGAAATAAAAGGTATTCAGCTTGGCAAGGAAGAAGCCAAACTCTCTCTCTTTGCAGATGACATGATACTCTATGTGGAAAACCCAAAAGACTCTACCCCAAAACTACTAGAACTCACACAACAATTCGATAATGTGGCAGGATACAAAATCAATGCACAGAAATCAGTTGCATTCTTATACACTAACAATGAAAATATAGAAAGGGAAATCAGAGAATCGATTCCGTTTACTATAGTACCAAAAACCATAAGATACTTAGGAATAAACCTAACCAAAGAAGTCAAGGATCTGTACTCAAGGAGCTACAGAACCCTCATGAAAGAAATTGAAGAAGACACAAAAAGATGGAAGACCATTCCATGCTCATGGATCGGAAGAATAAACATTGTCAAAATGTCTATACTGCCCAGAGAAATCTATACTTTCAATGCCATTCCAAACAAAATTTCACCAACATTCTTCAAAGCACTGGAACAAACAATCCTAAAATTTATATGGAACCAAAAAAGACCCCGAATCACTAAGGAATTGTGAAACAAAGAAGAAAAACAAAGCTGGGGGCATCTCGTTACCTGACTTCAGGCTTTATTACAAAGCTGTGATCACCAAGACAGCACGGTACTGGCACAAAAACAGAGAAATAGACCAATGGAACAGAATAGAGAGTCTAGATATGGACCCACAAATCTATGGGCAAATCATCTTTGACAAAGCAGGAAAAAATATCCAGTGGGGAAAAAAAAACAGTCTCTTCAATAAATGGTGCTGGGAAAATTGGACAGCTACGTATAGAAGAATGAAACTAGACCATTCTCTTACATCACACACAAAGGCAAACTCGAAATGGATGAAAGACCTCAATGTGAGGCAGGAATCCATCAAAATCCTGGAAAAGAACATAGGCAGTTACCTCTTTGACATCAGCCACAGCAACTTCTCTCAAGACACATCTCCAAAGGCAAAGGAGACAAAAGCGAAAATGAACTTCTGGGACTTCATCAAAATAAAAAGCTTCTGTACAGCAAAGGAAACAGTCAACAAAACAAAGAGGCAACCCACAGAATGGGAGAAGATATTTGTAAATGACACTACAGACAAAGGGCTGGTATCCAAGATCTATAAAGAACCACTCAAACTCAACATCCAAAAAGAAGATGAACACATCAAAAAATGGGCAAGAGACATGAAGAGGCACTTCTCCATAGAAGATATACAAACGGCTAACAGACACATGAAAAAATGTTCAGCGTCACTAGCTATCAGGGAAATTCAAATCAAAACCACTCTAAGATACCACCTTACACCAGTCAGAATGGCCAAAATTAACAAGAGAGGAAGCAACAAGTGTTGGAGAGGCTGCAGAGAAAGGGGAACCCTCTTATACTGTTGGTGGGAATGTAAACTGGTGCAGCCGCTTTGGAAAACAGTGTGGAGATTCCTTAAAAAATTAAAAATAGAGCTACCCTATGACCCTTCAATTGCACTACTGGGCATTTACCCCAAAGATACAGATGTAGTGAAAAGAAGGGCCATATGTACCCCAATGTTCATAGCAGCAATGGCCACAATCGCCAAACTGTGGAAAGAGCCAAGGTGCCCATCAACAGATGAATAGATAAAGAAGATGTGGTACATATATACAATGGAATAGTACGCCTCTATCAGAAAGGATGATATCCAAATTTTGTAGCAACATGGACTGGATTAGAATAGATTATGGTGCGTGAAATAAGCCAAGTAGAAAAAGTCAAGTATCACATGGTTTCACTTACTTACGGTGCATAAGGGATAATATAGAAGACAGTAGGAGAAGGAAAGTAAATGGGAAGTAGGGTAATCCAGGGAGAGAAAGGGAACAAGAGAGACTTTGGACACAGAAACAAACTGAGGGACTTGGAGGGAGGGGGTGGAGGAATGGGAGAGCCTGGTGGTGGGTACTGAGGGCACATGTTGCATGGAGCACTGGATGTGGGGCATGGGCAATGAATCTTGGAACACTGAAAAAAAATTAAAATTAAAATTAAAAAATTTTAAAAAAGAAAGGGAATGTGAGGTCCAAGAAGTTGTTTTTAGTATTTTTAAGATAGAAGGTATTGCAGCAGGTTTGTCAACAGATGCAAATAAGTCAGAAGAACAGGGAAGGCTGGTGATGCAAGACAGAACTGAAACTCACTGTAGTGCTAAGTGGCGTGATTAAAATTAGAAGTGGACACAGTTCAAAGAAATAGGAGTAAGGCAAGTTATATGAGTACAGATAATAAGAAGTAGATAGATGAAGTGGTGAGAGCATGAAAAAAATCCAACAAAAGTTAAATTAAATACAGACTTTACAGTAGTTGGCCTATCTGCAGCTTTGAGAAAGGTTATTGATAACTGGAGGTGACTCTGAAACTGCTATACAAAATAAACTTTTCTCCATCATTCAGGGGGACTGGGATGAATGGTCTGACCTGGTTTTCAACAGAAAGAATAAAGTGTTTAATAAATCACCAAGATTTTATGAAAATATTTAGAAAACAACCTTTCCCCCATCATGGCCAAGTCTCAAGCAATATGGCTTGCAAAATAAAAATTCCACCATGCTCTCAATCCTGTCAATAACATCTCCCTAAACCAAGTTTTGTGCCAAGCCAGAGGTTTGAAAGTGAAAAAGAAAGGCTAAGAAAGGAACATTGAGACAAATGCAATCTGCTTCCTGATGTATCAGCTCCATCTGTGCTTATATTCTAGCAGAGAAAACAACACAAGTATAAGAACAACTCATTTAGGATGAAGGACATGACTTATACTAGATTTATCACCTTTTGTTTGATTGAACCTCCACCTAGAGTATTAAACATTCACTCTTGGATATCTAGGCACAGTGGGAATTTGGTCTCTCAAAATTATTAGCGAGGCACCTGGGTAGCTTAGTTGGTTAAGCAACTGCCTTCAGCTCAGGTCAAGATCCTGGAGTTCCAGGTGCCTGGGGGGCTCAGTGGGTTAATGCCTCTGCCTTCAGCTCAGGTCATGATCCCAGAGTCCTGGGATGGAGGCCCGCATTGGGCTCTCTGCTCAGCAGGGAGCCTGCTTCCTCCTCTCTCTCTGCCTGCCTCTCTGCCTACTTATGATCTCTCTCTCTCTCTCTCTGTCAAATAAATAAAATCCTAAAAAAAAAAAAAAAAGATCCTGGAGTTCCGGGATCGAGCCCCGGATCTGGCTCCCGGCTCGGCAGGAAGCCGGCTTCTCCTTCTCTCACTCCCCCTGCTTGTGTTCCCTCTCTGGCTGTGTTTCTCTTTGTCAAATAAATAAATAAAATCCTTGAAAAAAATATTAGCATATGCCCAGTTCTTCCAAGTTCCCAGTGAGTAGTACCTAACATATTTCATAACCTCTGAAAGTAAGACTTCTTCATGGGATTTCTCTCACCATTGGCATGTTCAACTCCCATGTCATAAGCACAGTCTCATTACTGTACAAAACCAATCACAAATCTCCCTTCAAGAATAAATTAATCATTATCAGGCTCAAATAAATATGTGTCTTTTCTCTGATCGTCTACTCACTTCTATTCTGAACAATTTTACCCAGCTAATGTTAAGTCTTCACCAGAGTATTCTTCATATCCACAGGGGAACTTCCCAGATCTATTTCTGCTATCTCTAGTATCTGGCCTGTTCTAGTAACTTCTCTCTCCCAACTCCCTGTCCTTAATGAGAAGCATATTGAGTCCAGTTCTAAAACTGACATTGTATCTCTCCTTCCATCACATCATGATAAAGTAATATGACTCTTTCACACTTCTTAGCACAAGATTGTTGGTGGAAGAGGCCTAATGTCAAGTCAAAGGAACCATTATAAAATAAAAATCTCTAAACTATGTTACAAATCACAAGGTTTTTTATTTTATTATTTTTTTTATTATGTTATGTTAGTCACCATATAGTATATCACTAGTTTTTGCTGTAGTGTTCCATGACTCACTGTGTCTAACACTCACTGCCTATGCAATCTGTGCCCTCCTTAATACTCCCATGCACCTCCCCTCCAAAACCCTCAGTTTGTTTCTCAGAGTCCATAGTGTCTCATGGTTCATCTCCCACTCTGATTCCCTCCCCTTCAGTTTTCCCTTCCTTCTCCTAATGTCTTCCATGCTATTCCTTATGTTCCACAAATAAGTGAAACCATATGATAACTGACCTTCTCTGTTTGACTTACTTCACTCAGCATAATGTCCTCCAGTCCCATCATTGTTGATGCAAAAGTTGGGTATTCATCCTTTCTGATGGCTGAGTAATATTTCATTGTGTATATGAACCATATCTTCTTTATCCATTCATCTGTCAAAGGGGATCTTGGCTCTTTCCATAGTTTGACTATTGTGGCCATTGCTGCTATGAACACTGTGGCGCATATGGCCCTTCTTTTCACTGCATCTATATCTTTGGGGTAAATACTCCGTAGTACAATTGCTGAGTCATAGGGTAGCTCTACTTTTAATTTTTTGAGGAACCTCCACACTGTTTTCCAAAATGGCCATACCAACTTGCATTCCCACCAACAGTGTGCAAGGGTTCCTCTTTCTCCACAATCTCTCTGACATTTTTTACAACTTACAGGTTTTGGTGAGCACCATGAAATAAGTGCAATGACAAGCACACGAACAATATGGTACATATGGATCATAAATATGGTAACTATCGCTGATGACTAGGAAAGGTTGAGAAATCTTCATGGGAAAGGTGTCCTTACATAATAAACAAAAATTAAGGGGTTCCTGGGTAGCTCAATTGGTTGGGCATCCAGCTCTTGGTTTTAGCTCAGGTCATGATCTCATGGGTCATAGGATCAAGCTCCATATTGGTGGGGGGTGGGTTGGGAGGAGCTTCATGCTCAGTGGGGAGTCTGCTTGAAGTTATTCTCCCTCTGCCCCACCCTCTACTTACTCTGTCTCTAAAATAAATAAGTAAATCTTAAAAAAACACAAAAATTAAATAATCCATGATAAAAGGGGAGAATATACTCACAAAAGAAGGGGGGAGTATCCAGAAATTTGCAAGCAACAGCAGACAAGTTGACAAAAGACAGGTGGGGTGATCACATGACTCATATATTTGAAAGCCAGGAAACTGAAGTTGGACTTTGAACCACTGTGATACCATTAAAGAACAGAACTTACTATCATCATTATGTTATAGTGTAAGACACAAAAGGTCTAAGATTCACTCTCAATTCTATCTCCAGCTACCTATGTGGTTGAGCAATTTATTTAACTAAGTTTATTCCATATATGTATGAAGGTATTAGACTCAATGGTCTTTCAAGGCCCATCTTCCTGGGACACCATGAGGTTGGAAAAATCTAACTTATTTCCCTTAGTCAAGCCTATATTAGTTTTATTGAAGGCCTTAAGCTAATAACTCTGTTATATCAGGAAAAAAATCTTTGAAAATAGTATCTTAGAAGTTCTTCCAACCACCACAGGTTGTAGCAGATTATCTGTTTAAAAAAGAAAAAGTAATAAATTAAATTAGTTCAAGATTTTGAAACTAGGTGACAACTTTGGATACAGAAACAAACTGAGGGACTTGGAGGGAGGGGGTGGGATGATGGGAGCGCCTGGTGGTGGGTACTGAGGGCACCTATTGCATGGAGCACTGGGTGTGGGGAATGGGCAATGAATCTTGGAACACTGAAAAAATAAAATAAATTTAAAGTAAAAAAAATATTTTATAAAGCAAAGAAACACACACACACAAACACACACACACAAACAGGAAGTATCTACTACCACCTTGTAACTCAGAAAAATCAGAAAGAAAGGTCCAGTGGAAAAGGTATTCCAAATAGGTCAATATTAGAGATATAATGTGGATTTCTATCTTGAGACGGAAATGAATTCAATTATTTACCTCCTTGAAGGTCCAAATGCCCACTGAAATAATTGAAAAAATATAAAGAAAATACAGTGAGAAGTTTCCTCAAAAAAAATTTTTTTATATATAATAGCTACCCTATGATGCTGCAGTTGCACTACTGGGTATTTATCCCCAAAGATACAGATACAGATGTAGTGAAAAGAAGGGCCATATGCACCCTAATGTTCATAGCTGCAATGGCCACAATCGCCAAACTGTGGAAATAGCCAAGATTCCCTTTGACAGAAGAATGGATAAAGAAGATATGGTCCATACACACAATGGAATATTACTCAGCCATCAGAAAGGATGAATACTCAACTTTTGCATCAACTTGGATGAGACTGGAGGAGATTATGCTGAGTGAAAGAAGCCAAACAGAGAAAGTCAGTTATCATATGGTTTCACTTACTTGTGGAACATAAAGAGTAACATGGAGGACATTAAGAAAAGGAAAGGAAATGTGAACTGGGGTAAATAAGAGAGGGAGATAAAGCACTGAGAGACTGTGGACTCTGAGAAACAAACTGAGGGTTTTGGAAGGGAGGAGGGTGGGGGATGCGTGAGCCTAGTGGTGGATATTAAGAACGGCACATATTGCATGAAGCACCGGGTGTGGTGCATAAACAATGAATCTTGGAACACTGAAAAAATAAAATAAAATAAAATAAATTATTTAAAAAATTAAAAATGCTTTAATAAATAAATAATAAACAAAATAAAGGAGAAAATGTATAATATTTCAATAGGTAGATAAGGGTTCTATCAATGATTTTAAAAAGTCTTAAAAGCTATGAATGGATAGGAAATTCCTTAATCTAATGAAAAGTATGTACAAACAAATATACAGCAGATAGCATACTTAATATAATCTTAGTAATTTTCCCTCTAAGATCAGGAGGGAGCCAAGGATGACAATTACCTCAATTTTTAATCTGCATTGTACTAGAGGCCCTAGCCAATAAAAAAAGAAATGAAAAAGGAATGCATTTGGAAAGGAAGAAATAAAATGATCATTCTCAGATAGCTTAAGTATATATATATAATATATATATAAGATATATATATAATCTATAAATATATAGATATATATAATCTATAAGCTTAAGTGTATATATATATATACTTAAGCTTAAGTATACATATATATATATATATTCCAAAATAATCTATAAATTGTTAGAATAAATAAATTTAGCATGACTTCTGTATTTCCACATATCAGCCACGAACAATTATAAAATAAAATAAAGATACTATTTACAATAGCATAAAAACTAAACGAGTTTGGAATCAATCTATCAATAGTTGGCCACAAGAAGATTATTGCCTTGCAATGGCCACAACCGCCAAACTGTGGAAAGAGCCAAGGTGCCCATCAACAGATGAATGGATAAAGATGATGTGGTACATATATACAATGGAATACTATGCCTCCATCAGAAAGGATGAATATCCAACTTTTGTAGCAACATGGACTGGATTGGAAGAGATTATGGCAAGTGAAATAAGCCAAGTAGAAAAAGTCAAGTATCACATGGTTTCACTTACTTGTGGTGCATAAGGAGTAATATAGAAGACAGTAGGAGAAGGAAAGTAAATGGTAAATAGAGTAATTCAGGGAGAGAAATGAAACATGAGAGACTTTGGACACAGAAACAAACTGAGGGACTTGGAGGGATGGGAGAGCCTGGTGGTGGGTACTGAGGGCACCTACTGCATGGAGCATTGGGTGTGGGGCATGGGCAATGAATCTAGGAACATTGAAAAAATAAAATAAATTTAAAGTCAAAAAAAATTCAGATAGGAAAAATGTAAAATATACAGATCACAAATTAAAAAATTAATAAATTCCAAAAAAGAGAGAAAATATTGCCTTAATAGTGGAGACAAATTAACTCTAGATTAAATTTGTTCTGTACTTGCCTAATAAAGCTGAAAAGCAAGGTTTGAACAGATCAAAAATTTCATAAGTAACTTAATTTTATTCCAGAACAAAATGTAAAAATATGTAGGGCGCCTGGGTGGCTTAGTGGGCTAAAGCCTCTGCCTTCAGCTCAGGTCATGATCTCAGGGTCCTGGGATCGAAGCCTGCATCAGGCTCTCTGCTCAGCAGGGAGCTTGCTCCCTCCTCTCTCTCTGCCTGCCTCTCTGTCTACTTGTGATCTCTCTGTCAAATAAATAAATAAAATCTTTAAAAAATATGTAAAGGAATACAAAAACAATCCAACACACAATTTACAACACAATGTCTGGCATCCAATAAAAATTACCAGGCATGCAAAAAATAAAAACTATGATCCATTTTAGTTTAGATTTACATTTCCCCAGTGATAGGTGATGATAAGCATCTTTTCATGTGTCTGTTGGCTATCTGTATGTCTTCCTTGGAGAAATATCTGTTCATGTCGTTGCCCATTTTTTAATTGAATTATTTATTTTCTGGGTCTTGAGTTTTATAAGTTCTTTATATATTTTGGGTACTCGCCCTTTATCAGACAATGAAATATCACCTCACACCTGTCAGAATGGCTAAAATCAACAACACATGAAACAAGAGATGTTGGTGAGGATGTGAAGAAAAAGAAATCCTCCTGTACTATTGATTGGAATGCAAACTGGTGAAGACAATGTGGAAAACAGTATGGAGGTTCCTTAAAAAGTTACAAATAGATCCAGCAGTTGCACTACTGGGTATTTACCCGAAGAATACAAAATCACTAAATCAAAGGGATGCATGCACCCTTATGTTTATAGCATCATTATTTACAATAGCCAAACCATGGAAGGAGCCCAAGTGTCCATCAACTGAAGAATGGGTAAAGAAGAACCGGCATATATATATACATATACATATATACATATTATATACATAATATATATGTATTATATATGTATTGTATACATATTATATACATATATACATATATGTATTATATATTATATACACATACATATAGTGGAATATTATTCAGCCATAAAAAATAAAGTCTTGCCATTTACAATGACAGAGATGGAGCTAGAGATTATGACGTAAAGCAAAAATAAGTCAGTCAGAGAAAGGCAGTATCATATGATTCCACTCATACATGGAATTTAAGAAACAAAACAAAGAGCAAAGGGAGAAAAAGAGAGAGGCAAACCAAGAAACACACTGTTAACTATAGAGAACAAACTGATGGTTCCCAGAGGGGAGGGTGTGTGGGGATGGGTTAAATGGGTGACAGGGACTAAAGAGTGTACTTGTCCTGATGAGCACAGAGTGATGTATGGAAGTGCTGAGTCATGTATTGTACACCTAAAACTAATAAAGCATTGCATGTTAACTAACTAGAATTTAAAACTTTAAAAAAAAAATTCTTAATGATGAGAAAAACCAATCCACAGAAAAAGAACTACACATGGCACAGATGATAGAATTAGTAGACAACTTTTAACTATAGAAAACAAACTGGGGGTTGCTGGAGGGGAAGTGGGGTGGGGGGATGGAATAATTTGGCAATGGGTATTAAGGAGGGCACTTGATGTAATAAGCACTGGGTGTTATATGCAACCGATGAATCACTAAATTCTACCCCTGTTGGGGATGGTGCATGATCCGCCCTTCCCTCCATGCCCAAGCCACCAGAAATTCTGGTGGAGGTACCTGTGAATGTGAATGAAAGCCCCTCTGGGCTTTCCCTGCCTAGAATCTGAAAAGCCACTTACCCTGTGGGTCAGGGCAATATGTCCTTGGTGTGCTTATTCAAGACATAGTTCCATTTAATCGTTCTCCCGGTAATCATATCTCTGTATCTCTTATCTGTATTTCTTGATCCCTCTGCCTCAATGGTCTCAACTTCCGTGAGTTTAAGTAATCACTCTGTACCCTGCAGTAACAATACTAATCCTGTCTCTAGGGTGGGTGCAAAAGCAGTTAAAGATTTAACTGCACCACCCAACTTCCTCACTTGGGAATAATAAAAGACTGGGACCTTTGACAGTCAAGAGAGACAAAGCTGTGATATAGAGAGAGGAAGACTGAGAGAAAAAGAAGGAAGAGCAGAGCGAAGAGACAAAAGCCATGAGACAGAGAGAGACTGAGAGCCCACTGAGAGACTGAGAGACAGAGAGATAAAGGCAGAGGGCCTGCGAGGAAGCAGCAAGAGAGCCTTAGAGGAGAGAGCAGGAGAGCTGGCAAACAGCAAGAGATCCTGCTTCGACAGACCTCCCAGCTCAGGTGTGTTTTTGGCCGCCGACACTCATCATCCTGCTCGACCCCACCTTTTCCCCTGGCTGGACCAGGGGAGAAACCCCAGACCTCGTAGCCCAGGAAGGAGCTACATACCCCCCAAATTAATAATACACTATATGTTAACTAAATTGAATTTAAGTCAAAAAACTAAAACAAACAAAACAACAAAAAGAATTCGTAGACAAAGATGACAAAACATCAATTATGAGTATATGCCATACATACAAGAACATAGAGGAAAATATGAACATGATGAGGAAAGAAATAGAATGTGTAAGATCCAAATTATAATTCTTCAGAAAATATAATACGTGGGATGAAAAATCATTGGGTTAAATTAACAACAGATTAGGCATTGCAGTCAAAAACCCTGCTAAACCTTCAAGCACAGCAATAGAAACTATCCAAAATGAAACAGAGGAAAAGAATATTTTAAAAAATGTTTAGCGACCACAGTGAGATGCCACATCACACCAGTCAGAATGGCTAAAATTAACAAGTCAGGAAATGATAGATGTTGGTGAGGATGCAGAAAAAGGGGAACCCTCCTACACTGTTGGTGGGAATGCAAGCTGGAGCAACCACTCTGGAAAACAGTACAAAGGTTCCTCAAAAAGTTGAAAATAGAGCTACTCTATGGCCCAGAAATTGCATTACTGGGTATTTACCCCAAAGATACAAATGTAGTGATCTGAAGGGGAACGTGCACCCCAATGTTTATAGCAGCAATGACCACAATAGCCAAACTATGGAAAGAGCCTAGATGCCCTTCGACAGATGAATGGACAAAGAAGATATGGTGTATATATATATATACAAAGGAGTATTATGCATTCATCAAAAAAATGAAATCTTGCCATTTGCAACAATGTGGATGGAACTGGAGGGTATTTTGTTAAGTGAAATAAGTCAATCAGAGAAAGACAAGTGTCATATCATCTCACTGATACGTGGAATTTGAGAAACAAGGCATAGGATCATAGGGGAAGACAGGAAAAATACAAAACAAGATGAAACCAGAGAGGGAGACAAACCATAAGAGATTCTTAATCTCAGGAAACAAATTGAGGATTGCTGGAGTGGAGGGAGGTAGAAGGGTTGGGGTGGCTGGGTGATGGATATTGGGGAGGGTATGTGCTATGGTGAGTGCTGTGAATTGTGTAAGACTGCTGAATTACAAAACTTCTACCCCTGATACAAATAATATATGTTAATAAAAATGATTAGAGTATTAGTGAGTTATTGGACAACATCAAGTGATTTAACATATGTGTAACTGGAGACTGAGAAGTGAGTTAAATTATTTGAAGAAATAATGGCCCAAATCTACAAATTTGATAAAAACTATAATTTCATAGATCCAAGCCCAATATTAAAAGTAGTTCTGGGTCGCCTGGGTGGCTCAGTTGGTTAAGCGACTGCTTTCGGCTCAGGTCATGATCCTGGAGACCCGGGATCGAGCCCCACATCGGGCTTCCCGCTCGGCGGGAGACCTGCTTCTCCCTCTCTGAGTCCCTCTGCTTGTGTTCCCTCTCTAGCTGTGTTTCTCTCTGTCAAATAAATAAAATCTTAAAAAAAAAGTAGTTCTGCAAAATGGAAAACTTAGTTTGTGAATTCTGATTTTAATGAGAGATTTTTATCTTCTTAGACACTTAATTCTATTCAGATACTAATTGATCAGATTGCTTTTGAGTATCAGATAACACTACAATTCATAAGTTAAGATTCTTGGTATTTGGGTGTCTGTTAGATGCTACTAAGAAAATAGAGATGAGGGACGCCTGGGTGGCTCAGTTGGTTAAGCCACTGCCTTCAGCTCAGGTCATGATCCTGGAGACCCGGGATCGAGCCCCACATCGGGCTCCCTGCTTGGCAGGAAGCCTGCTTCTCCCTCTCTCACTCCCCCTGCTTGTGTTCCCTCTCTGGCTGTGTTTCTCTCTGTCAAATAAATAAAAATCTTTAAAAAATAAAAAAAATAGAGATGAGCTTCCTTTCTAAAAGCTTTTGATGTGGTTCCAGAATAGCATGCTGTAGATATAACCAGCTGCTTTGTTACCTTTATTTTTTTTTGTAATCTTCTTTTTTTATTAACATATAATGTGCTATATGTTTCAAGGGTACAGGTCTGTGAATCATCTGTCTTACACAATTCACAGCATTCACCATAGCACAGAGCCTCCTCAACGTCCATAACCCAGCCACCCTATCCCTCCCTCCCTCTCCAGCAACTCTGTATCCTGAGATTAAAAGTCTCTTATGGTTTGTCTCCCTCCCCAGTCCCATCTTGTTTCATTTTTCCCTCCCTTCCCCCTACATTTGTAAGCAAAATAAGTCAGAGAAAGATAATCATCATATAATCTCTCTGATATGAGGAATTTGAGTGGCTTTGTTACCTTTAAATTAGGCATTTGTAAATATTAAAACTTAAGGAGACATCAGGTGATGACCCTTCAAATCTTCACCTATTCAGATCGGACTTAACTAACATTGCTCTTCCTTTTACTTAAAAAAGAGAGACTCATAGTTCAATAATGTCTTTCTCTGTTTATAATTTGCTGCTAATAATGTATATGAATTTAGCATGTTGTGTAAGGTGTGTCCTAGTTGCTGAGCAGTTTCTGCAGTGTTATCTTGCCAAATAAAGTTAAAAGGAAAAGAAGGGTGAGTAGTATTCCACTGTATATATGGACCACATATTCTTTATCCACTCATCTGTTGAAGGGTATCCTGGCTCCTTCTACTGTTTGGCTATTGTGGACATTGTTACTATGGACTTTGGGGTGCCTGTGCCCCTTCTTTTCACTACATTTGTATCTTTGGGGTAAATACCCAGTAGTGCAATTGCTGGGTTGTAGGGTAGCTCTATTTTCAATGTCTTGAGGAACCGCTGTACTGTTTTCCAGAGTGGCTGCACCAGCTTGCATTCCCACCAATAGTATAAGAGGGTTCCCCTTTCTTCACATCCTTGCCTACATTTGTTGTTTCTTACCTTGTTAACTTTTGCCATTCTAACTGGTGTAAGGTGCTATCTCATTGTGGTTTTTATTTGAATTTCCCTGATGGTTAGTGTTATTGAACATTTTTTCATGTATCTGTTAGCCATTTGTATGTCTTCTTTGGAGAAGTGTCTGTTTATGTCTTCTGCCCATTTACTGGCTGGATTATTTGTTTTTTGGGGAGGAATTGAGTTTGAGTTCTTTATAGATCTTGGATACCAGCCCTTTATCTGTAATGTCATTTGCAAATATCTTCTCCCATTCCGTGGGTTGCCTCTTAGTTTTGTTGACTGTTTCCTTTGCTGTGTAGAAGATTTTTATCAGTTCATTTTTGCTCTTGTTTCCCTTGCCTTTGGAGATGTGTCTTGAAAGAAGTTGCTGTGGCAAATGTCAGAGATTACTGCCTAGGTTCTCTTCTAGGATTTTGATAGATTCCTGTCTCACACTGAGCACTACATCAAAAACTAATGGTGTATTATATGATGGCTAAATGAACATAATAAAAAAAATATAAGAAGAAAATCATAAGGAAGAGAGAAAAAAGTTTAAAAAGATGTAAAATATAATTGTTTAAATAAAAAATAATGGCAACATACTGAATATGGGGCTTGAAACATATATAGGAGTAAAATGTGCAACAAAAGTAGCACAAAATCTTGAGGAAAGAAATGGAAGTATACTGCTATATTGTTCTGACATGAAAAGTGGAATAATATTTTAAGGTAAGATTTCTGTTTAAAATTGTACTGGAGATGCTATCTACTGCAATAAGACCCAGGAAAAATAAGCATAGAGCTTGAAAAGGAAAAAATTAAAAATTGTATTTATTAGCAGAAGACATGATCTTCTGTGTTGAAAATTTTAGAGAATCCACAAAAAGCTACTAAAACTAATACAAATTATGAAAATATCACTGGGTGTGGGGCATAAACAATGAATTTTGCAACACTGAAAAAATAAAATAATGTAATAAAAATTGTGAAAATATTTAGACACTATATAAGGTCAATATACAAAATTAATTGCATTTCTGTGTACGATGAATGCTTAGAAACTGATATACAAATTTAAAATTACCATTAGAGGGCACCTGGGTGGCTCAGTGGGTTAAAGCCTCTGCCTTCAGCTCACGTCATGATCTCAGGGTCCTGGGATCGAGGCCTGAATCAGGCTCTCTACTCGGCGGGGAGCCTGCTTCCTCCTCTCTCTCTCTGCCTGCCTCTCTGCCTACTTGTGATCTCTCCCTCTGTCAAATAAATAAATAAAATCTTTTTTAAAAATTACCATTAGAATAACATCACAAAAATGAAAAATTAAGTACTCCTAAATAGAATCAAGAAAATGTTCAAATGGAAAGGAAATACTCGACAATAGATATGCAAGACATGAAAATGGAATTTACAAAGTCTTGTTGGGAGAAATCAAAGAAGACCAAAATAAATAGAGAGATACATTATGTTCACAGATCAAACATTTATTATTGTTAATATTGATCTATATATTCAAAGCAATTCCAATCAAAATAGTAAACTATTTTGTAGAAACTGACAAACTGATTCTAACATTCATATGGAAATGTAGGAAATATTAAATAACCAAAACAATTTTGAAAAAGAAAATAATTATATTTATTTAAAGAATTACTATAAAACTACAATAATCAGGGGCGCCTGAGTGGCTCAGTCATTAAGCATCTGCCTTTGGCTCAGGTCATGATCCTGAAGTCCCGGGATCAAGCCCCGCATTGGCCGCTCTGCTTGGGTGGAAGCCTGCTTCTCCCTCTCTCACTCCCCCTGCTTGTGTTCCCTCTCTAGCTGTGTTTCTCTCTGTCAAATAAATAAATAAAATCTTTTTAAAAACTACAATCATCAAAACAGCATACTATTGGCATAAATATAAATATATGGATTAGTAAAACAGAGTGAAGTGTGTAGAAATAGACTCACACATGTATGGCCAATTGACATACAGAGAAAATGAAAAGACAATGAAGTGAAGAAAGAATAATCATTTCAACAAAACGGTACTGGAATACTTAAATATCCATAGCAAAAAAAGAACCATGATCATTACTTCTCAGAATATAAAAACATTAACCTGAAATCAATCAAAGACTTAAATGTAAGAGCTAAAACTATAAATGTTCTAGAAGAAAGCTTAAGAAAAAATTCGAGTGACTTTAGGAAAATATTTTATAAATAGGACACAACCACAAATCTAAAAGAAAATGTGATAAATTGGACTTCATTAAAATTGTTTTTTTCTCTTCCAAAGATGCTGTTAAGATGAAAAGAAATTTTTTACAAAAAACTTGGAAATATATATATATTTATCTGACAAGGGAAGTGTATAGAGACTGTATTAAACTCCTACACTTCAAGAATAAAAAGGCAAATAGCACACGTCTTTAAGTGGGCAAAATATTTGAATTCTTACTTTACAAATATGCATAAATCTCATAAATTTCACATTGAGAGAAAGCAGCAAGGACCAATATAATAAAATATATACACTTATTACCTTTATATAACGTTCAAGGAACAAGCACAACTGTACAATATTGTGTAATCGTGCATACATGTATGGTAAAACTGTAATGGAAACAAAAACATTCTTTTTTAAATTTTTTTATTGTTACTTAATTTTTTTCCAGTGTTCCAAGATTCATTCCTGATTCCGCACACCCAGTGCTCCACGTAATAGGTGCCCCCAGTACCCACCACCAGGTTCTCCCATCCCTCCACCCCCCTCCCTCCAAGTCCCTCAGTTTGCTTCTGTGTCCAAAGTCCCTGTTGTTTCATTTCTCTCCCTGGATTACCCTACTTCCCATTTACTTTCCTTCTCCCACTGTCCTCCAGGTTACCCCTCATACACCGCAAGTAAGTGAAACCATGTGATACTTGACTTTCTCTACTGGGCTTATTTCACTCAGCATAATCTCTTCCAGTCCAGTCCATATTGCTACAAAAGTTGGATATTCATCCTTTCTGATGGAGGCATAGTATCCCATTGTATATATGTACCACATCTTCTTTATCCATTCATCTGTTGATGGGCACCTTGGCTCTTTCCACAGTTTAGCGATTGTGGCCATTGCTGCTATGAACATTGGGGTACATATGGCCCTTCTTTTCACTACATCCGTATCTTTGGGGTAAATGCCCAGTAGTGCAATTGCAGGGTCATAGGGTAGCTCTATCTTTAATTTTTTAAGGAATCTCCACACTGTTTTCCAAAGCAGCTACACCAGTTTACATTCCCACCAACAGTGTAAGAGGGTTCCCCTTTCTCCACAGCCTCTCCAACACTTGTTGTTTCCTGACTTGTTAATTTTGGCCATTCTGACTGGTATAAGGTGGTATCTCAGTGTGGTTTTGATTTGAATTTCCCTGATAGCTAGTGATGCTGAACATTTTTTCATGTGTCTGTTAGCCATTTGTATATCTTCTATGGAGAAGTGCCTCTTCATGTCTCTTGCCCATTTTTTGATGTGTTCATCTTCTTTTTGGATGTTGATTTTGAGTAGTTCTTTTTTTTTAAGCTTTTATTTATTTGACAGAGAGAAACACAGCCAGAGAAGGAACACAAGCAGGGGGAGTGAGAAAGGGAGAAGCAGGCTTCCCGCCGAACAGGGAGCCCGATGTGGGACTCGATCCCGGGTCTCTGGGATCATGACCTGAGCCGAAGGCAGTCACCCAACCAACTGAGCCACCCAGGTGCCCCGAGTTTGAGTAGTTCTTTATAGATCTTGGATATCAGCCCTTTGTCTATAGTGTCATTTGCAAATATCTTCTCCCATTCTGTGGGTTGCCTCTTTGTTTTGCTGACTGTTTCCTTTGCTACAGAAGCTTTTCATTTTGATGAAGTCCCAGAAGTTCATTTTCGCTTTTGTCTCCTTTGCCTTTGGAGACGTGTCTTGAGAGAAGTTGCTGTGGCCGATGTCAAAGAGGTTACTGCCTATGTTCTTTTCCAGGATTTTGATGGATTCCTGCCTCACGTTGAGGTCTTTCATCCATTTCCAGTTTGCCTTTGTGTGTGGTGTAAGAAAATGGTCTAGTTTCATTCTTCTATACGTAGCTGTCCAATTTTCCCAGCACCATTTATTAAAGAGAATGTCTTTTTTCCACTGGATATTTTTTCCTGCTGAAACAAAAACATTCTAATCAGAAAACTCAGGATATCAGTTTCTTCTTTGAAAGAATTAGAGGGAAATGATTTCCAAGGGACATAAAGTGGAATTTTAGGGTGCTGTTAATATTCTATACTTGAGCCATGATTATACAGGTGTTAGCTTTATAAACACAGCTATTTGCTCTTCATAAAATTGATGAAAAGAAAAGTTTTAAGCAATCACAAGTAGAATAAAAATAGAAAGTGAAAATTAACCAGACACTAGAGAATAAAAAAGAATACAGAAAACTTAATAAATGTATCAAAATGAACATAATGTTATCACAGAAAATGGCATAATGAAAACTCCAAAGCCCCATGTTCCACAAAAACAACAGATAAACTCGCTAAAACCTCAGAATAAACTTTGCAAGACACTATAAACTGGGTAAAACTTACAACAACTAGAAGTAAAATTTTAAAATATTTTTATTTACATTTCCTTTATCATTAATGAAGTTGAACATCTTCCATGTATCTGTTGCCCATCGAAAACTGTCTACTCAGGTCCCCTGCCCTAAATATATGTATGAAAGAGAGAAATCAAAACCAACTACAGGATTTTAGATCTGAACAACTAGAAGGCTGGACTTACCATATATTAACAAGGGACGATTACATCAGAAATGTGTTTGGAGTGGGACGCCTGGGTGTCTCAGTTGGTTAAACGACTGCCTTCGGCTCAGGTCATGATCCCGGAGACCCGGGATCGAATCCCACATCAGGCTCTCTGCTCGGCGGGAAGCCTGCTTCTCCCTCTCTTGCTCCCCCTGCTTGTGTTCCCCCTCTGGCTGTGTTTCTCTCTGTCAAATAAATAAAAATCCTTAAAAAAAAAAAGAAATGTGTTTGGAGTAAGGACAGAAATTCAGTATGCAATACATTGATTCCTGCTATAACACAACATTTCAGGGGAGAAAAATCAAATTGTTGTTCAGGAGAGCTTGAAGGTGAAAGGACTAAGGTAATATGAAATCACATTTGTACCGAAAAATTTCTGTACATAGAACTGCTGTATGTAACAAAGACTACATACAATTCTAATTTTGTTAAATACTAACTAATTATCCTCTGAGGTTGTATTAGTTCATGTTCTCATATGTCATAATGCCTGCTTTCCCAAGCTTTCACTAACACAATATGCTATGAGACATTTTCACCCTTTCCAATCCAACAGTTGAAAATAATATAATTGCAACTTTATTTCTTTTTTTAAAAGATTTCATTTATTTATTTGAGAGAGAGAGAACGCAAGTGGGGAGGTGGGGCAGAGGGAGAGGAAGAAGCAAACCCATGGCTGAGCAGGAAGCCTGATGTGGGGATTCATCCCTGGGATCATGACCTGAGCTTAAGGCAGAGGCAGAAGCTTAACTGCCTGAGCCCCCCAGGAGCCCTTATAATTGCAATTTTAATTTGCATGTTTCTTTTTTAAATGAGGTTGAGCATCTTTTCTTATGATTAATGATTGGGGACAACAGAGAGAACTGGATATTTCCAGGGAGTCTTGATTTAGATTAGACAAGCAATTTCTTCTTTCTTAGGTCCTCACTCAGCCAGTATTTAATGGACTACTACTGCAAACCATACACTGTTATATTGACTAAGGGATATAGCAGTTAACAAATAAACAAGGTCAGAACCTAAACTGGGCCCCATAGCCCAGAATCACAGAAACTCCAGGGGAGAAGTCTCAGATAATCTCTAGTCCAAGATCATAAAGCAAAGATCAAGACTAGTGCCCAAGGCAGAGATCAAGCTTTCTGTTAGATGCTACAGAGAAAGATACAAAGATTTTTTTAAATAGGCATGTGGCATAAATTAGAGCTAATATTTAGGATGATGAATCAACCCATGTGATTGTGATTGAGGGTGAAAGCAGAGCAGTGGCTAGTTCACAGCAAGCACTTAGAAAATATGAAAGGAAAAAAAAGAGAAAAGACCATCCAAGAGGGAAAAATGGCTCCTGATACAAAAGCAGCCTTCTTCATCACAGAACTCTGAATCAAATGGCCTTGTAGCATATCCAGAGAAAAATGGAATACAGAGGAAACAGTTGCTAGAAGCTATGCTCAGCCATTTTCCCAGGTCCCCTGGACTCTGTAGTTTTCCAGACATTGCATGCAATTGGAAATTCTAGAACAGAGCTGGAGGTGTAATGCCTGTTTATAGATAGACTTGGAGTCTTAAATAAATTCCTCCTGGCAATGTTCTCAGCTCTTGCCCCTGGGGATTGGTATAAATTTCTATTCAAGTATCAAATGACCAAATATTCTGAACTATTTATTTATTTATTTTAAAGATTTTATTTATTTTGACAGAGAGAAACACAGCCAGAGGGGGAACACAAGCAGGGGGAGTGAGAGAGGGAGAAGCAGGCTTCCCGCTGAGCAGAGAGCCCAATGTGGGACTCGATCCCTGGTCTCCGGGATCATGTCCTGAGCCGAAGGCAGTCGCTTAACCAACTGAGCCACCCAGGTGCCCCTATTCTGAACTATTTAACTCAAATTTGTCTGAACCAAGTTCCCCAGTGATAATCTAACGTGCAAACCAAAAGAGCAATGCTTCTTGGGAGGTTTTGTTGCTTTCTGCCTCCACTGGCAGTTCCCATGTTTACAATTCCAGTCAACCTGGGAAATTGGCAACTGTCCAATCAAAATAGAAAGCATTCAGAGTAGTTTAACAAGATGGTGACATAAGGCTCCTGGACTTCCCTCTTCCCATGCACATGCCAAATGTGCAGCTACACATGGAGTAATTCCCCCTGATAGAAACCCAGAGATTAGCTAAGCAACTTCTCTATATCACATGTATGAGAAAATTCCACATCAAAATGGGTAGGAAAGGCTGAGACACACTCTCACCATAAATCTCACTCAAGCAAAGTGCCGGTACAAATTGGAAAGAACCTCCACTCCCAGTTTCTCCCTGAGAAGCAAAGGATTTTTACTGCATATCCAGTGCCCCAACTCCTAAGACTCCAAACCCCAAATGGGCCCCACAAAACACCTACCTCTGAAAGCCAACAGAACTTTCATCCATAAGACCTACACAAAGACAACTATAGCAAAGAAGGAGGCAGTTCTTAATGGGTGCAAGCGAGGCTCAGCATAGGTCCACCAGGTCCCCGCACAGAGAGAGCTCATTTCCTAGGCTTTCCTTAGAAAGGGTCTAACTGTATAGTTTACAAAATGTTGCCTTAGGGTATGGAACTTAACTTTAACATGCATTTGGAGGCTGGCTGCAATCCTCCCCTGAGATAGGGAAGCCATTGGGAACTTCCCCCACCCTCTCCTTCCTGCTGGCTCAAATGGTAACACTAAACCACCAGTATCTCCATAGAGGGAGCTTATGCAAAAATCTAGCACCTTATCTTTCCCAGCTGCACCCAAGATGGGGCCCCAAATCACCTAGTTCTGACAGCCAACAGGGCTTGCATTCATGAGTCCTATAGGATATAAGAAAGAAAAATTTTAATGGATGCAGGAGGATTTCCTCTACAGCTATTCCCCAGGGCTCAGCACAGAGGGAGAAGGCAAAAAGGCCCATCTCCCAGTTTCTCTTTGGAAGGATCTTAACTACATACTTTACCAGCTGCTGCCTGAAAGCCCAGTTTGTAATCAGCCTGCATCTAGGTGATGATTTCAATCCTCCCCTCTGGGACACTGATTGATCTTGGCACAACTTCAACTACTGAAAGCCACTAAGAACAAAGATGGCTTAGAAAATCACACAGGTTTGAGAGACGACAAGGAACTCAGGTGAAGCTGACTGAAGAAATTCCTCTACTATACAAGACCACTCTGTCAAGACTGGAAGAGATGGTTGTTTTATCTCATGGCCAAAAATCAACACAGAGAATCAATGAAAATGAAGAAACAGAGGAATATTTTGTAAACATAACAGAAAAAAAAAACAACTCCAGAAACCAATCTTAATGAAACAGAGAAGTGATTTATCTGATAAACTTCAAATTAACCATTGTAAAGACATTCATGGAGGTCAGAAGAACTCATGAACAATCTGTGGAATCCGAGAAAATGTTTGCAAACCACATATCCAATAAATGGTTAATATCCAATATACACAAGGAACTCATATGATTCAAGAGCAAAAATAAACAAACAAACCAAATAACCCAATTTATAAATGACCAAAGGACCTGAATAGATATTTTTCCAAAAAAAACATCAAATGGCCAGCAGTGCTCAAAAAAACCTACAAAAGGCCAACATACAATGCTTAACATCACTATTCATCAATTAAATGCAAATGAAAACCACAATGAGGTATCACCCCACACCTGTTAAGGATGGATATTGTCAAAAATACAAAAGACAGGGCACCTGGGTGGCTCAGTGGGTTAAAGCCTCTGCCTTCAGCTCAGGTCATGATCTCAGGGTCCTGGGACTGAGCCCTGCATTGGGCTCTCTGCTCAGTGAGGATCCTGTTTCCTCCTCTCTCTCTGCTTGTTTCTCTGCCTACTTGTGATCTCCCTCTGTCAAATAAATAAATAAAATCTTTAAAAAAATACAAAAGATAAAAAATGCTGGTTTAAAAAAATGCTGGTAAGAATGTGAAGAAAGAAAAGGAAAAAAAAGAATGCAAAGAAAAGGAAATATTTGTACACTGCGGGCTGGAATGGATCTAATGTGCCCACTATAGAAAATAGTATGGAAGTTCCTCAAAAAATTAAAAACAGAACTAGCACGTGATCCAACAATCCTACTTCTGGGTGTCTATCCAAAGAAAACAAAACCATCACATGACATGATACTTTATATGGAAAAACCAAAAGACTCTACCCTCAAACTACTGGAAATCATACAGCAATTCAATAATTTAGCAGGATACAAAATCAATGCACGGAAATCTGTTGTGTTCTTATACACTAACCATGAAAATATAGAAAGGGAAATTAGAGAATCGATTCCATTTACTATAGCACCAAAAACCATAGGATACCTTGGAATAAACTTAACCAAAGAAGTTAAGGATATGTATTCCAGGAACTACAGAACACTCCTGAAAGAAATTAAAGAACACACAAAAAGATAGAAGAGCATTCCATGCTCATGGATCAGAAGAATAAACATTGTTAAAATGTCTATACTGCCCAGAACAATCTAAACTTTCAATGCCATCCCAATCAAAATTCTACCAACATTCTTCAAAGTACTGGAACAAACAATCCTAAAATTTATATGGAATCAGAAAAGACCCTGAATTTCTAAGGAAATGTTGAAAAAGAAAAACAAAACTGGGGGCATCACATTGCCTGATTTCAAGCTTTATTACAAAGCTGTGATCACCAAGACAGCATGGTACTGGCACCAAAACAGAAACATAGGCCAATGGAACAGAGTAGAGAGTCCAGATATGGACCCTCAGCTCTATGGTCAAATAATCTTTGACAAAGTAGCAAAAACATATCCACTGGAACAAAGACAGTCTCTTCGATAAATGGTGCTGGGAAAATTGGACAGCTACATATAGAAGAATGAAACTAGACCATTCTATTATGCCACACACAAAGATAAACTCAAAATGGATGAAAGACCTCAATGTGAGGCAGGAATCTATCAAAATCCTAGAGGAGAACACAGGCAGTAACCTCTTTGACATCAACCACAGCAACTTCTTTCAAGACATGTCTCCAAAGGCAAAGGAAACAAAAGTGAATATGAATTTTTGGGACTTCATCAAAATAAAAAGCTTCTGTACAGCAAAGGAAAGAGTCAACAATACAAAGAGGCAACCCACGGAATGGGAGAAGATATTTGCAAATGACACTACAGACAAAGGGCTTATATCCAAGATATATCTGTATTTCCATATTCACCTGCAGCATTATTCATAATATTCACAGTTCCAATGTATGGATATAACTTATGTTGGCAGGTGAATGGATAAAGAACATATAGAGTATATACATAATGGAACATTATTCACCATTAATAAAGAAGAAAGTCTGACATTTTTGACAACATGGATGAAAATGAAGGCCATTATGCTAAGTGAAATAAGCCAGAAAAACACAAATACAGAAAATACTGACTGATATCATTTATGTATGAAGGAAAGAAAAGAAAGAGAGAGAGGAAGGAAGGAAGGAAGGAAGGAAGGAAGGAA